>OY365810.1:32620781-32921344 GCA_959347315.1 Bimastos eiseni | reverse complement strand
ACCATCACCACAGACCAATTCAAAGACCAGTGCATGGACCAATACAAAGACCAATGCATGGACCAATACAGAGACCAATGCATAGACCAATGCAAAGACCAATTTATAGACCAATTCAAAGAACAATGCATGAACCAATACAAAGACCAATGCAAAGACCAATGCAAAGACCAATGCATAGACCAATACAAAGACCAATGCATAGAAATAGACCAACGCATGCATTTACCTCACAAATGGTCATTAGACTATTAGAGAGAACATCACTGAGACCAGAGCGAAGACGATTTTATGCACTGATGATCGAGGCCACGGAGAACGAAGACATCCTACGAGACCATCACAATACCAAATTCAAGGACCATTGCAAAGACCAAAGACCAATGTAGGCCTATGCATCAACATCCCAATTGGTAACTAGACGATTAGAGAGACCATCATCAAATCTAATGCAATGACCAGTGTATACATATAGGCTTCCAAAATAGTCATCAGGAGATACCATCAGAATGACCATGGCAATGACCAGTGTATGCTTATGCTTTACAAAATTAATAGTCATTAGACGATTAGAAAGGACATCACGAAGATCGAAGCAGAGACAAACGTACGCATTGATCTCACTATTGGGCGATATGATTGCGCTATATCAATCTTCAAAATTAGTTCAGAGAGTGATTAATTAGTTATTATGAAGTTTTTAAGTTATAATTTAGTTTAACCAATCATCACTACTTCACGATTAGAAAGATCATCACGAGGACCAAAGCAAATAAAATTCAGAGGCCAGTGAAAAATATTATTCCCTAAGAAGGCCTACAATTCAGGGACCAATAACTAGACGAATGTATATACCTTATAGTCCTATACAAAGTCTTAACAGATATCTTAACAGATATAAAGGGAGAGACAATTCAATGGCCAATGATGCGTGTATGTCTAATTGTCCATTGCTTACGACTTTTTAAGTTCTTTGTTGCTTGACTGCGTGCACTTCTGAACATTGTTAGGAAGCAATTCGTCTCATGAGAATTATCCAAGCGTAAGTTCAATTTTGAAAATTCCGAGAAAAACGAGAAAGACGTTTTGGCGGGATGGACGGAAAATAAGAAATTAAATGTTATATAACTTCACGCACAGTCTGCTAAGATCTCATATTGCGTTATATTAAAGTGTCAACATTGAATAAAGACGTTGCATTTAAAAAATAACAGATAGGCTTGCAGTTCTCTTGAGACACTTTAAAAAAGTTTGTTCTTTTAAATTTATTTACCATGATGGCAAATCATCCTCCAAAAACGTTGACTGAAATGACAGGAGTGAGCAATAAATAAGCTTAAGTTGATTAATAAGAAGTGTTTTCTTTATAATGTTCATGGATATAGTGGCCTACAGGCTTTTGAAGGACATTTTTTAATTGCCTGAGTATACCGCACCGTAATGCGTCCAACCGAATGGTGAAATAACCTACTGTTGGATCTCCTGCCTCTATCAATGACGAACTTCCTCGGGACATTCAACACAGACACTGCTGCACCGCGAAAACTAATCATGATCCACACAAATAAAAAATTATGTAGATTTTATAAAAAAAGGTTTCTGCAAGCAGGACATACCACGGGTAGTTCTCATTGCATATCTTTAAACGACCTTTCGTATTTCTTGGTCATTGAAACGGAGGTAAGTAAGATAGCAAAATTTCTGCAACATATCAACTCTGAAATACTTAACGACAAAACTACTACATAGCTATATAAGCGAGATTAAGTGATGGCTAAATAATAATTGCAGAACTCGAACACTCACTCACCTGTGAGTCAGAGAGAGACGACTAGCCAACAGCTGTTGGTCGACACCTAATCGCTAAATAAATGGCGACGGAGACAGAAGACGATGACGATTGATGACTCAAACTTCTTATCGTTTTCTCATCTCCCACTCGATCGCTGCTATCCGTTGACGAGCATCTCTCTTCAATTGATGCGGAGACCGCAGTCTCAGCAGCAGCCGCGCTGCAGATGCAACGATCGAGGATGCGGAATCTATGCGTCAGGATGGATCGGCCAAGAGAGAGCCATTCCCTCCTCAGCAGCCAACTGATGCAACTCGTATACACGAGGACTAAAATGATGCAGCTTCATCAGCATCAGCAGCCAAGGAAGAGGCAGAGGATGAGGCGATGGAGGATGACAGAGACAACGATGGTTATATCGTCTGTTCATCAACTTTATGTTCCGTGCAAAGCTTGCAATGTTTGTACGCTTCGGCGAGCGAAAATAATGCAACGTGTAAACTGTAGTATGCTGGTCATGCTCGACCAGAAATATCTGATGATTCCTCATCGGCCCATGTGGGCCCATATGTACGTGCTCTATATAAATGTTCGGCAGCCACGCAGGGAGCCCATTACTTTATGCATCGCATTTTTCTAATATATTATTATTATCTGATCTGTGTGGCGCCGTAACAAAGGCGCGCAAGGCAAAAGCGCGCTGATATAAGCCAGCCAACATAAGCGCACAAAAACCCCCGACAAATGGGCGCAAGACATAAGCGCGTGGCGTTATAGAAATATAAATAATACAGAATTTTGCTAGTGGTCAATAACGTTCCGCGTAATTCGATATTTATACGGCTTCTATACCACAGATATGTACGATTGACATTGCAGTTAACGTCCAATTACAGTTGATTTGAAAAGAAGTCTTTGGTAAATTTAGTTGCATATTCGCAACGGTATGCTATCAAAAAGGCGAAAATTGAAAGGGTGCATGATCAAAAGGGCGACAAACAAAAGACGCATGTTCAAAAGGGTGAATGAAAAAGAATCCAATGAAAAGTCGCTATGTCGTCAGGCAAAGTGTACCATACCGTGCGCACGATAGATGTTAGGTTAGGTTAGGTTAGATGCCCGGTTAGAGCGATCATCCAGTAACCCTCAGTGTGCACTGAGTGAGTGGGTTCAACCCTCGTCCGAGGCGTTACAGTGTAGGGACCTTGGACAAGTCCTTCGCGCACAATTGCTCTGCAGTACAACTGCGATTGCGCCGTCGAGGTGTCTGCACTTCTGAGTAAAACATGTTGGAAGAAGGGCGATATCAAATTTCAAGAATTTCACATATGTAATAGCGCGTATATCAGTCATTTTTATTAAATCGGAGTGGCGAAAATAAATTAGGCCTATTTCTTTTCATCAATCTCTCTTCCATTTAGGTATATTTCTTTTCATCAATCCTGTTTATATCGCTTACTCGGCCTCAGAGGTGTAACAAGGCTTTGAAAAGTGGGGGGCATAATTTAAAATATTGCGCTGAAGAAAATTTTTTGCCCCCCACTTTCTGAATTTTGCCCCCAGAAATTTTAAAAATGGGGGCAAAAATTATTTTAACAAAGGTAATCTTAAAAAACCATTGGATAAACATAAAAAAGAATCGATTTGGGGGGGCACGTGGGATGGCACTGAGCACTACAACTGGGGGGGCTTTGCCCCTCCAGTTTCTAAACTGGGAGGGCAAGTGCCCCCTCTGTCCCCCCGCTTGCTACACCTCTGCTCGGCCTGCTTTTCATTAATTCCACTTTCATCGTAACGGCATTTTCTTATCAATCCAGCTTCTACATAAGGAATAAATTTTCACCGATCAAGCTTCCATTCAGGCATAATTTATTTCGTCAATGCAGTTTCTACCTCCCCGGTCTTTGTTTCATCGATCCCGGCTCCATTTGCCGTGTTTCGTCTGTTTTCGGTCACTTGAACATGCGCCCTTTTGTTTGTAGCCCTTTTGATCATACACCATTTTTGATTTTCGCCCTTTTGATTGCACCCCTTTTGATGTTGGTCTTTTTGATAGTAAACCACACTGAACTGTTCCTTTGGTAGAGTACTTGCACGGCATCGTTCAGAGCATGAACATCTGTATATAATTACTAAATAACTGTATTACGCCAACATAAACTCGCAATGAATGTAACTGTTGGGTACCGTATATTCCGACAATCATGCATATAGTGTGTCATAACAGTGTAAGAGGAAACTGCTGATTCATTTCTGGTACCTGTAATTCACACCTTCACGCGCCCTGCGTGTGTGTACGCAGAAGCGTGTGTATAGCTACTTCGAAATGACAACATTTATGAATGAAGATTTTATTGAATTGGTCTTAAAACAATCAAAAGAATATACCCGTCGAGCATGTGCATATTTGGATTCTTATAAAGCCCATTATTGGAAGCCCTTTGAAAGCTCTATTAAAACGACTAAGTTAGGAATCTGAAAAGCTGTATCTAATTATTACTTGAAAGAGTTATTTGAACAGAGTTTGAAGGGTCAGCTGTGACGAAGGGGGTGGGCCAACACAGGGCAGGGTGCAATCGTGTTGACGTGGGAACGGATCAGAATATCAATAGTAGAGGCTGAACTTATTGAAAACATTTCGCGTAATATACGACAGATAGCTTTGAAACATTCTCCGTTCAATTTGTAAGTTATACACTTTGATTACCCGTTTATCTCATCCTCCAATCACAACTCACACGCATTCGAGTCCATAAAACAGTCAATCGTCTAAGTCTATGCTCGAAGATAGATTACAGCGCCACATAACTTCATGATTTTTCCAGCGAATTGAAACTCTATGGTGCCCGAGAGCCATTCTCAATTTCTGCCGTTATTTCAATGTTGACCATAAACGCTTTTACGGGTTTGTATAGAGCGTCATTGTTCCCATGGCCTCAATAACACACAGACGCCGTTCGCACTTACGGCATACAATAAGCCCATTGGTTTACACCCGACCGGATCCGGGGCTATTTGTACGGCAGTTGTCCCCTATTCCGTCCCTTCTGATCTCGCATTATAACTTCTGACCCTTGGTGGTCCAGTGTCTGCCTCTCGCTCCGGTGTTTTTTCATCGACCGACAACACAGGCAATGATTCTGTTCATATGGTTGTGAAGGAGTTTTTGCTTCTGCGCAGAAATAACTAACCTCTGGTGCCCAGTAATTTTGCAGAGTAGAAATTGGGTTTGGTATGAAGGACATGGGCTTCCTCTCAATCGTTTAGATCCTGCCCTTTCCACTGAACTGGTTTACCACACCAAAGTCAGGGATACATGTGACTAGCTGCCCAGCTGCAGTGTAGTCTAGGTTCCGGGGAGACATCATTTTGCCATAAGTGCAAGAATGAGTTTGGTCGTTGGGACATTTACCGTCATAATTATAGGGATGCACACTGCACAGATCTTCGATTAGTAGTCTGTTTGGGGTAGTTGCGCTTTATAAGCGCGCAATTACAACAAAAATCTTGTTCGTCTTATCTCGAGTCCATGCATCTTCCTTATGAAGTAAACAGACTGATTCGATTAGAGACGCGACATGTTTAACAGGACGAAAGAGACCGATTCACAGAAGACACGATATATCAAAGAAAGAGAACGAGCTAAAAGATATTCATTTGATTTCTATTTGTCTTCCTCCTCCTTCACTTCTTTGGCTTCGTTCTTAGTTTTATGTCGCCATTAGTCCAGTTGTTCATTCCTTTCCTTCTTCCTCCCGTAATCGTGTTTCAGTTTCCAATCTATTAGCGTCCTTCAAGGTCTCTCCTTTTCACATCAATTCTTACCTCGATTACGGCTCTTTACGGAGTAAATCTCCCCTCATCTCTCTTTATGTACCTCCTCCATTTTCTCTGCCGGCTTCTGATTGTCCCGATCATGGATCTTCTTCCCTCTACCTTCTTGCACCAGCCTATCTAATTGATCCTTGTCATCCAGTATCGAGGGCCAAGTGCAGTCGCTCCCTTCGCTCTGCTGAGAAGGGAGTTCTTGTGGTTATATTTGCCATTACAGCAGCCATACAAAATAATCTATCCTTCAAGGTATATAGGTTTGGAATGATCTTTCTCTAGAATTATATCTGCTTCCTAAATCGTGTAGTGGTACATTTTATGACCATTTGAAAACTGCCTTATTGTTCGGTCCGGAGTTGGGAGCGCTTATTGAGTTATTTTCCAAAGGCGCTATATAAAACTTTTAATGAATAAAAACACGTATATGATCAATTTACATATACATATACATGGCTTCATGTATTTATTAGGAGCGAAGAAATTCTGCAAGAACATGTTTATTCATTAGCACTGGTTGATCCCTGAGTATTACACCGCAGCCAGACAAATTTTCGATAGACTTCTATTTCCAGGTCTTATTTGGCATTCAATTTTATCCGATGGCTAACGCGTTGATTCAATTAAAGTGATCGAAGAGCCATAAACTTTCATTAGTGGGTCTCACGCAGTCGTCTGATTCGCATAGATTTCAGTTAAGGTTTCATGAATTGATCGGACAGATTCATCGAATTCACTTTCGATTCCAGACGCGTTTCTTACAATATGAGACGGCGTCGTCAGCCACCCGTTCATCCCATGATGAATGACGCTCCTAACTTTAAGCATAATTGTCAGACAATTCATTTCCGTCTGCCAGATTCTAACTATTTACTCGATCCCTCATTTCGACCCTTCTTTTTCTCTTCTCTCATCCTCATTATCATCTTACACTGCCGTCCTCCATACCTCTGCTCTTCCTTCCTCCTTTTGCTTTCCCCTCAGACTCTTCCTCCTTGCCTCCCTGTCGTCCGCTCTCTCATCACGTCTCTTTCCAATTATGTACTCTAGGCTGTCCACCTCACGACAGAAACGGTCTTCAGCCCTAATGATCTTCCGTTTTCAGAAGCCATCAAGGCTCTCTTTGTCCCTTCTAAATGGCTGCTTGATTACTGTAGATTGGCATTTTGTAGATTAGCGAGAGTGTTACTCAAAAAGCAGAGACGAGCAACGAACAACTCCATCGGCGCTTCTTAATAACCAATTATCTACAGCCATACGCGGAATTGTCAAAATAACTGTACATGAGCGTATAAGCATTTATATTTTTGGTTTGATGAAAAGTCTTAGACTTATGTTTCAGTACAACCTAATCGAAAGTCATCATTTGTGACAGTAGCTTAGAATAGGAACACTGTCGACGTTAAGGTTCTTTTGAATGCGTGAGAACTTATTCTTGACGACGGTGTCAGAAGGATTATTTCAGGGATATGGAGTCGTATTTAGAACAAATACAGATGGAGTGGATGATGGATGAAGATATCAGAAGGTGGAGATCGTAGAACAGATTATGGTCGTCTCCTTGGATAGCCTATCCGAGAATATGCAGGACAAATAGAAATGGTAGAGTGGTAGAAACGGTGTTACCAGTTCCTAAGACGCCTTAAGACCTTCAGGTGTTCTCTAGTCCAAGAACAGACGCCCGTTGAGAGCGCAGTTGATATGATCGGCGCTATATAAATGTTTAATTGCATTATTGTGCACTACATAGTACAGAAGAAGTAGCTGAAAGACAAGTAACAGAGAAAGAGAGCATAGAAACGCTGGTGAAGAGGGAGGAGAAAAGAAGAAAAACGTGCCTTAGGAGCTCCTCCAGCTCTTCCACTTATCACCTCTGGACAACCCTATTGACACGAAACAGCGCTCGTATATGACCTGGCGCTTAGCTCAAGAATGGCGCGTTACAAATTTGAAGTTTACGATTACGGTCATCTTCTGGCAATGCAAATTTGCAATGTAACCGATAATGCTGATCAACCGACCGTATAGTAATGAATCTGAGAAGTCAAGCAGGGTGGGTCAAAAGAAGAAGCTGGGATACTACAACCACCTCCCTGAACGAACACTGTCATTATCTTCTTTTTCTAATGACAGCAATAATCATCAAACTTCTATTTCTCGTTAGAAAGGCTTTCAGAAATGCAAAAATTAAACAGTCAGAATTTGTTTGTTCGGAAATAATTGATACTCCGATTATTCAGTTCATGAAAGTCACATCAAATATCATGTAGGCCTAAATACGTCTATTGGACGCTGCTTCGTAACACGAAAAAATGCAACAGCCAGAAGAAACCCAACAGCAATGTTCGCTAGTTTCAACGCACACACCAACACACTGAAATCGGTGCAGTAAGAGAAACGAGGCGATGTTGATGACTGGAGCATGACACAGGAAGCGATGCATCTGTAACTATGTCAGAGTGTTTGGATCGTTATACTGGCGTACATCAACGCATCGTGTCTATTCGCACTTAGTAATAAGTTCTTGTCACGCAGAACAACAATTTAGCAATCTTAAGTTGCAAGAGCCGAAGGATATGCATTGGATGAAAAGGAATTTTGTATACGTTGCTTTTATATCGCTTCACGTCGTCCTTTCTCTCGCTGTCCGCCTCTGGCTCTGCCTCTTCAAGGTCTCTGCCTCTCCAGTACCGAGCAATAGACTCAAGATGCAATACTATTGCAGAGCAGCTATGCGCAACTGTATTGGTCAAAGTCCCTGCTCAATAATCGCCTCGGGAGTGGATCGAGCCCCGATTCATCGCGTTACGATCTAGCCAATCGACCACCGTGCCACACTTAACCAACTCCATTCACTCGCTCACTTGCTGACCTACCTATCCAGTCACTTGCTTCACTTTCACACGCAAACTATCAATCGAAAATCATTCAATGATCCACTCAGTCATTCACTTTTTCTACCTATCCTCCTCTGTCTTCTTCATCTCGTCTCTATCACTAAATATCTCTCCCACATCTCTTCCTCTGCTCCTTCTCTCCCTTTCACCAACGCTTTGAATGAGACTGGAGCAGAGGTATTTCCAAGTAAATCGACTCTGAAAACAACACTCTTTCTATTCATAATGATCTCATCATAATTCTGATTCCTTTTCTTTCATTGTTGTCTCTCCGTTCCATCATAAAACTACAAAAATGTTTACCCCTCGGAATGTCACTTTGCCTCATCCGTGACCTTGACCTGGAAATCAAACCAGCTGATTATCGATCTACGCATACGTCGGTTCCGCAAACTCTAGCTTGCACTGTGCGCTGTAGATATCTCGAGATTAGGATTACGTAGCAGACTGGATACAGATTTCTTAGTCCAGGATTCTGACAGGTTCTTCGACTGGGACGGTGATGATAACAGCAAGGGAATTATATTGGAAAGGGCTAATCTGTCTACAATTGCTAAGGGACCGGAGGAAAGTCGTAGGCTTCGCGAACGAGATTCGGGCTGGTATTTGTTTTATTGCATCATTGGCACGAAAAAGATAAATTACGTAGCCTCACGCATATTATTCCTATACCGTGTCTATTCTGGTCGCCAAATTATACGTAGACAAATCTCACTGGAATTGAATTAATCTCATACGAAAGCCAGACTATCACTGTTGACTCTAACCTATAGGCCATTGAGGCAGCACCACATCAATCTCCAAGTGTGTACAATTGGACACGCGTGTTATCTGATCACTACAGCTGAGGGCATTGGAGCGAAGGCATAATGGGAAAAGAGCAAAGGCAAAAATAACTGCTCAACTTGACAGGTTTTCAGCGGGAGAACTGCACGTGATTAGTCGATGATGTTTTTGATGTGGATGTCTCTCGCGTAGATTAATCATAAAATGACGGATCCATTCATAGTTCGTACAACTCCCCATTACCATGAACTGTCCATATATTATACTGCGTCTAATAATTAAGTAAATAATTAATTGAGTTAATTCTGCTGTGAGTTATAGAAGCATTCTCACGATTAACCATGCAGGGTAATGCGATGGGCATGTGAAATTTAAAAATATGTCGAGTTGTTTCATAGGATATCTGATAAGGGACCTGAGGAAAGTCGTAAGCTTCGCGAAGGGGATTTGCAGTGCACGATATTCATGCCTGCATGCATGGTGCGAATGAGCAATTAAGCTATGTTAAATCTTATAGTAAGCCGCTGTTCGTCGTTTTCTAGATGTTCGTCGTTAATGAAGATTGTTAGTTAAGCTATTAGTTTAAAACTGTGACGCCTGTATAGTCTATAAACACTGATGCCGCTAAGCTGAACTGTTGTAAAGGGTAGCCATAATTAGTGGGTCTTGCGACCCTTCTGGCCTTCCCATTTGCTGTCATTAATTTTGCGAAATGGATGTCTAACTTTTTTACATTGAAAGGAGCAAACAAAATGATTTGATTGATTTAACTTGCTAAGTTATTATTTAACTTACTTAAACATGCATGTTTGACTAATTAAATATAGTCATTAATTTATGATTGCTTCTGCCTGTCATAACATGGAAATCTGTCTTACGATTATATGAATGCATTCCTAATTTTATGGTTAATCTACGCGAGAGACATTCACATCCTAATAGCGCTTCCCTGATCCCTTTAGGTTTTCACTTGTATTCATACATTTCTTACTAACTCAAGTTTTTCTATACGTTGTTTGATGAATGCAACAAGGATTATGTTATGTTATGTTATATGCTATGATTATAACGTAAAGTGATGCTATCGTGCACTGCAAATTTCTTAATCGCTACTCCAAGGCTAAGCGCAGGGCACCTACTTATCCACGAGCGTTATGTGGAGTCGGATGGGTTGCCTGGAGATATCAAGTGAAGTCGCACGAGTTGATTTTGAGATAACACGCCCTGACCTGTATAGGCTACACAGGATTCTGAAAGCACGTCATTTAGTTAACGACAAAGGTTCCCGCATAAATTATCAATGAGGAATAATGCAAAGTGGCTCGTTAAACCTTTGCTGTCCACGCCCTATTTAGACTTCGATCATGAAAGCACTAAAATGAATTCTATCTTAAGATTGCAATATTGACGATGACTTTGGTGTAAAATGACATCCGTTATCAAGTCTTGGCTGCACCACTGTTTTGGTGTTACATATTTTGATATGCTGTGCCAACATTCCCTCACAACTCGAGGTATCTCAAATGTTGGCCTAAACGAGCTTTATAAGGCGGAGTGTGCTCGTTCTAAGGTTTCCATTGGAACCTCGTGTAGAATGTTAAGCATGCAATAATGCATTCTTCTTAGTTCCATTCTTCGCTGTCTTTTAGAATCCAATTCTGGAGCAACAAGTAAATAAGGGATTAGCAAATAAAATTATCCAAGGTACTTTCCGCAAGACATCCATCGATGAATGCCGCTGTGTCGCCCTAGCAACGTTTGTTGCTACGATGGCTTCGGTTGCCATAGATAAAGTTGACAGGGATACGGTTGCTATAAATTTCCTTTTCATTTTTGTGGCTCATTTTGCTATAAATCACACCATAAGATTTGGATTCATTTGCCTAATTCCTATTACGGAATTCAGCGTCTGATCACATAATCTGCCTTTTTCAACAACCCCTCTCAGATGCTGCCTTCTAAAGTTCTTATTACATGAGTAGCGCAATCTACGCAGCGGCTACTCAGAATATCCGTCCGTCGGTCATCGTGGTCAGAACTGACCGAAGATGACGACAGATTGATTCAATTAACCTTCTTCTACTGTCCCTGCTGACGCATCCCTTCAGCTTCTTACTTGGCATTTCAATGACGTCCTTCATATTTTGTTGTTTGTGGTCCAATCGTAAGGTTTCTGCAAGGCTCTTTTCTATAGTCGTGGCTGCAGAGCTGGGATCGCTCCTGAGTATGGGTTCTTGAAAGGGCGCTATATGAATGCTCATAATAAATGAATGAATGAATGAATGAATGAATATGTACGCTCCCACCATGATTCTCTTGGCAACACCCCTGTTGAGCTGCAGCCAGCGACATGACTTAAAGTTTAGAGCCTATATATATATATATATATGTGTGTGTGTGGGTGTGTGTGTGTGTGTGGTAGGGTGCATTCATTTAATTATACATATAACCCGTGCTTGTATCTGTACCAGTTGAAACACCAGGCGTTAATCGTGTCGAAATAATGTTAGGTAGCCTTAAAATTCTGAAATGTGTTAAACATTGCTCTCCCCATGCTAACAACATTATGAAATCATGAGAGAAAAACGGGCAATTTATAACACCTTCGGCGACTCATAGAATCGTCTGCGTATAGCGCCGCGTTTTAATTATTAGGTGGCATTTACACAGACTATCCATTGCACAACCCCTCTGATTTGACTCAGCGCTCGTGAGTAAGACTTCCTATGTTTATTCTCGGGTGGTAAAGAGACTTCGTGGAGCGTTGGCAGAGTCGAAATAATACTTATACGGTAGCCTGACAGTTCTAAAATGAAACAAATAAATGTAACTAGAACAGGATATCTATTCATCTGTTTATTAATTCGTCCATCCATTCATTCATTCATCCATCCATCTGTTCATACATTCATCCATCCATCGAGCCATCCATCCATCAGTCCATTCACACATTCATCCATTCATCCATCCATTCATTTATCCATCCATCCATTCATCTGTCCAACCATCAATCCATTCACCCATTCATCCATTCATCCATCCATTCATTTATCCATCCTTCCATTCATCCATTCATCCAACCATCTATCCATCCTTCCATTTATCCATTCATTCATCCATCCATCCATTTTTCATCCATTCAACCATCTACCCATCCATTCATCTATCCTTCCTTCCATCCATCCATCCAACCATCTATCTCTCTCTCTAGCGTCGCATGTGGCTCTACCCAACCAGTTGCCGGAATCTCCAGCTGTGAGATGAAGAACCAATCGTCTGCCACTGAAGAGAGTGATCTGGTGTAGAGCGAAATCGGTTCCAGGGTTAAGATGGTTCCAAATTCCCGCAGTCTTGACGCTACATAGTGAAACAAAAAGTCCTGCATGGATAAGGAATCGAGATGGCTTGACAGTGCAATACTCGTAAGTGGCAAAGTAAACGCCTACTCAGTTGCCCAAGGAGAATAGCTTTGCGACAACGAGGATTTGGACGATAGGGGCAAAATACGATAGTGTCGAACGCATCAGTTGCAAACGGTTTCACCAAGACAGTTACAATGCAACACAATACAACTAAGCATTTATAGCGCGCTTTAACAAAACAAGTCCTGCACAAAAGCGCGTTGTGCTGCGTTCCTAGTCATAGCTCCGGGAGAATAGGTACATGTAAGTCTTTAAATTTGATTTAAATTGCGCAACAGATGTGGCCTGGAGGAGTGTGGTTGGAAGGCCATTCCATTCCATGGGTCCTGCAACTGAAAAGGCACGATTTCCAAACTTCTTATTGTTATCGGGTGTGATGAAATCCTCCAGCGTAGTTCCATCGTTAGAAACAAATTCTCGAGTCTTGGTAGCAATATATCACGGAACCGATTTAGCCCTTCCCTTCATTTGGCCTCAGATGGGGCTTAAGGACTGAAGACGGCGTCGTCACAATGCAAGACTGATTTACGTAATATAGTGTTATTGGCTTCCGTTGCAAAGATCTTCTACGTCAGAGGCTAAATGACGTAGCTTCCTACGTCAGAGGCTAAATGACGTAGCTCCTCTGTCCGACTATTCCTCGCAGCAGACGACTGATGATACCAATTCCGACGATCCGACTCAGCGTGTAATCGACCAGTCACAGACTGAGTGCGCCACACATGAAATGAATGGAGATTCGGCTTAGACGACATCGTCTGTGGCTCAGTGCTAACTCGATGACTTCGACATAAATACCATCGTCAGCGCCGCATTTAAGAGGCGTTCGGTACTTCGTCAATTAGAAAAATTGTCTCGTTTTACCCATTTGTCATCGGTCATTTACTAAATGTCTGTTAGATTCAGTTCAGTGTATAGCGTCACTTAATAATATTTGAACCACTTTGTTCCATGAAGAAAGATTTGTTGATGAGACAGAAAGTATAGGATATGGATATTGACGAAAGGTGTAGCAGAAGAAGACGAAAAGAGGAGGAAAAAGAAAATAAGTGAAATATGAGGATAAGAAAGAAGACAATGATGAAGAAGGATAAGAAAAGAAGAATACGAAGAAGATGAAGCAGAGGAAGAAGAAAATAGAAAAAAGAAACACAGAAGAAGAAGAATGATAAGAGGAATGGGAAAGACGGCAACGATGATGTAGAGTTGCAGACGAATAAAGTAAATAAATAACTACATGTATGTTCGCTGGTATGAATACATCTACCAAGACACATTTGACATTGACAAGTATATTATCACATCAATAAAATGTTTTGCTGGGAAGCAGAGGAATTGGTATTCGTTGATCGTAATACAGTGGGATGTGATGAGCTGAAAAGTAGGGTTATATATATATATATATATATAGGGTTTATTTCCTTTAAAGTATTAAACGCTAGTTTTTCAATGGCTAAATGGAACAGTTGACAATAGACCTGGCGAATTAATGCAGCGTCGTGCTATTGATATTATTCTATGCAACATGGTTTGTATACACGTATACAAGAAATACGGTGCTATCTCAGTTCTTGTATTCTGCTTATAAAATTTCATCATGAAGTGACATACGGTGAAGGAAGCGTGAACAGAATCAAAGACAGAAAGAAAACAGAAGAAGGTGACGTAAAACAAGCAGATTAGAAATTCTCAAGACAGTGTCTTTTTTAAGCGTATACTCAGCGAAGGCATTCAATTAAGGACCAACAAACTTATGGGCCCCCAAAGTAGCCACTTCATTGCCATATGAATAGATACTGAAATAATAAGGCCCCATAAAATATTTTGTCGCATACGGTCCAAAAATGATCAATGCTGCGCTGTAGGAAGAGGTGGAACACAATGAAGAGGAGAAGTGTGAGACTTGGATATCGGAGTAAGAACAAGAGATGTAGCTGCATGGAGATGAAGATGAGGTGTGTTATTGTTAACACCTATTCCATCACCTCCCATTCATCTTTCCCCTTCGCCCTCTCAGCCTCTCTCCATTGGTGTGTCGATCTCCCTTTCAGTATAATTATACAGCTATCATCTAGCACCATAATAGGCCTTTTAGGCAAATCAGTTTTCCATTGTGACGAGGCCGTCTAAGCCGGCGTCTAGTCCATCAAGTCTTTCTAATCCTTCTAGTCCAACTAATCCTTCTAGTCTACCTATAGTCCTTCTAGTTCTTCCAGGCCTCCTATTCCATCTATGCCTTCTAGTCCTTGTTTTTTCCGTTTAGTTATCTCAGTAATTATCTTTAGTATATCGAACGATGCGGAAGCCTCCCATGGAAGTCTGGTGGAATACATAGTGTATAACTTATACAACATGAGTTCCACCAGTCTGCCATGGAAGGCTTCCAGAATAACCAACGAATTGTTATATCTCGCATGTGGTGCCTTCTTTACACATCATTTCATTCGTCCATCTGCCTTTCCCTTATTTCCTTCGTTCTTCGAAGTCTGTTAACCAACACGTTCCTCCATTCATTGTCTGTCCGTCCGTCTGCTGGTCCGTTTATCTACCACTCATCCATTCTAAGCTTGCTTACCAGTCCATCTGATTTTCCACTCTCCGTAGTACGTGATCCAATTTCTTCACCTCATTCCACTTCCAACATCCTGGATAAATGGAGCAACTGGAGTTGATAAGGTAATGGTGTAGACTCCTCGCTATCGTGTCACTGTTAATGCTTTTACCTATGAGTTGTAGAATTGTGGTTTAACTAGGACCCTATCACATTGCAGAGGTATTAATCTATATATATATAATATATATATTATTGGATAAAGATAATAATAGAGAACACTAAGACAAAGAATTGTTTGGTAAGCAGTTAACCTATAAGCAGTAGGCCTAGTACTTGCAGGTTAACGATACTATGTGATAGCAATAAAAGATCATTAGCGTCGGCTGCGACGCCCACCTCCTTTATCCGGGCTTGGGACTTGCACTGTCAGAGTGCGAGCAAGGGTGGATTGCGGTTCTTAAAAGTTACTCCAGGTTGCGAGTAACGTGAGACGAAAGTCCCATTGAAGTCGGTCAAGTTAGAGAAAAGGCGAAAAGTCAATCTGTTCAAAGCTGAACCAGTTAAGGTTTAAGCGTAGTTCCGAATGATATCTAGAGAAGTCAGAGAATGCAAAAAACCAGTCAACGTATCAGACTGTAGCTAGTATAAATTGGTCTCTTTGACATGACTTTGTGGGTTCTGATAAATTTTAGAATATTGCATAACAGTTCTTTGAATTTGAACTTACTGCACTGGGTGCGATTTTGCTGTCCAACGCCATAGTACAATAATTTATCGACGTCTTCTTTTCTTCGCTGCCTTTGATTGCGTCGTTCGAGGCTCCATCTGGCGAAAAAAGAACAGAGTAGCCCTTTTGTGGACGGCGTTTGGGATATTTATTCCATACCCCAATAGGAACGAGAGACTAATTCAACTGCGTCTTCAATAGATGTCGCCGTCGCCGTCATCATCATCATCGTCGTCGTCGTCGTCGTCGTCATCATCATCATCGCAATGACTGAAGCAATAGCGTTGACGTGCAGCGATTCAGTTTTGCCTGGCATATATATTTTCAGACGCTAGATAAATATCTGCGATTTACAGACTGCACAACCGGACGGTGTCTATGCCAACGTGTGTGGCAACTTCCGATTGGCGCAATGGAAAGTGGAATGCTTTTAATGATCGTTTGTCATTGCTTATGGGATTGGCGGATGGACTGTTGTCTATGACTGAGTGATGATTTAATAAATGACAGGTAAAGTTGCCAGCCCCAAAACTTCACTGCAGCGATGTAAACAATAGTGAAAAGTGAAAACTTATACAATAATATTTTTTTATTATTTATGTTGAAAAAAACGACAAAGCACAATTAATAATGTACAGTTATATACATGAACCTCATAACTAACAGCATCAATATGTACACAGGCCTACGATTACATGTAGAATTAAAACTAAGAGGTGGCGTATTGGAGCAATCGTTAAAACAAGCTTTGTCACAATTGCTACATTTGTGCAGTTTGCCTTGTACAGACCCCTTTTGTTCGTCGTTTATTTCATGCATTTCATGTTGCTTTTCGCAGATTGTAAGCGGGTTAGCCAGAGATCTGTCGAATAACGAATAGGGTTATGTACATTGTATCTATATAGCTCCTCAATTTAATAAACGACGTTGTGTTTGCGATCGCCCTATACATTGACAATCTTCGCTACAGACCTTTCTGTCCTCGGTCTCAAACTACTCTCAAGGGGAAAGCAATTCTGTGCTTCGTTTAAGCAAAGACCCAGATTGCGTAGCGCAGCGAACAATCGGAGTCTTGCCTCGCAGACACATAAAGCAATCAGGAACTTTCCTGTTCAGCATGGCAGTTTAGGCGTAACAGCAAGACAGTCCTGTACATTACGTGACAATGGACAAATCCAAAGGAACCGAATGTTCTGCGAATAGAGTCATCTTATAATACAACAATGGGTTGAATGGATAATGAAGAGTTCGCCGTCATCGTCGTTTGTTAGGCAAACGTAGGCCTACATGTACTTCAGTCCTGGTGATGTGGCCGCATATGAGGATGTTGGAGAAGGATCTACCGAGCAAAATCTGCTCATTGTCCCATTTGCCGGTACAACTATGCACCACGTGTGTAGTAGGCCCTACCCCTGAAGTTACACCGACCTTCTTTGCCTCCTACTTCTTATTCTTCTTCTCTTCTTTCTCCTTAAATTTCTTCTTCTTCTTCTTCTTCTTCTTCTCCTTCTTCGTCTTCTCCTTCTCCTTCTGTCTCTCCCTCTCCCTCTCCCTCTCCCTCCTCCTTCTCCTCCTCCTCCTCCTCCTCCTTCCTCTCCTCCTCCTCCTTCTCCTTCTTCTCCTTCTCCTTCTCCTCCTCCTGCTTCTTCTCCTTCTCCTTCTCCTTCTCCTTCTCCTCCTCCTCCTCCTCCTCGTCCTTCTTCTCCTTCTCCTCCTCCTTCTCCTTCTCCTTTTCCCTCTCCTCCTCCTCCTCCTCCTTCTCCTTCTCCTTCTCCTTCTCCTTCTCCTTCTCCTTCTCCTTCTCCTTCTCCTTCTCCTTCTCCTTCTCCTCCTCCTTCTCCTTCTCCTTCTCCTTCTCCTTCTCCTTCTCCTTCTCCTTCTCCTTCTCCTTCTCCTTCTCCTTCTCCTTCTCCTTCTCCTTCTCCTTCTCCTTCTCCTTCTCCTTCTCCTTCTCCTCCTCCTCCTCCTCCTCCTTCTTCTTCTTCTCCTTTTCCCTCTCTTGCACTGTTCCGCTCACCGTTAGTAGCCTAATGTAAACATGTACCCTTTTCCACACATCTGGTGGATTGTATACAGGAACATTAACCCTGGAAGACTTCAAAAGGAACTAGTTACAAGCCACCCGAACCGAGTCACCTGAAACAGGTGCAAAGAGAAAGAGCAGCTGTCGTTTTACGACCGCTCAGCCATGCAATCCACTATACATGTAATCGACGCAAATTAGTCTTTGCAACACTTCCATGATAATCATGCATATCATGGCACTCGAATCACTCAACGCGTGAACTGATCATTGGCATGAACGCAGGTTGGGTTTTGAGATTAATCTTAGGTCTTTGTGGTCGCAGTTTGGCGACATGATCGGCCCAGATAACTGAAGCATCGGCCCCGGTGGCTTTACGCGTATAATTTTATTTTTCCCTTTATACTTACGCCATGTACGCCCTCTGTTGAACGTATACCATACACAAACGCCAGACGACGGAAACTTGTCGTGTGTCGATGGTGAACGAACGATCAACAGACTAACAATGACACGGACAGAAAGAAAGATTGACCAAGACAACCAAGACAACAATACACAGACAAAGGACTACGACTTATTCACATAACGTATATATAATATATAGCCTAAAATACTTTCTGTACGCTGTCTTTCTCGGATCTTCCCTCACCGCTATCGGATGTTTAAGGCAACTTTTTTCTACTTGGCCTGGATAAGGAGAGCCTCTGAGTAGAGACCACGAACAGGGCCTATACAAATTCAGACTGATCGATAAAGAATCTAAATATATACATGCAAGTGCGAGATTTTATTTGTGAACCAATCTGCTATCGATTGATGATTCGACATCAGAAAGAAAACACCATAGAATGATAGAAGTAAGTATTTTAGATTTCCTACCGGTGTTAAATCTATCACCACACCGACCTGTTCTCTCAGTACTTCTCCAATTCCCTCTCCTCCTTCTCTCCTTTTCTTCTTATTTCTGTTCCTCCTTCTTCTTCTCCTCCTTTTTCCTTCTCCTTTTCACCTTCATCTTCTCATCTCCTTCTTCTTCTCCCTCTCCTTCTCCTCTTCCTCCTCCTCTCTTTCTCTTCCGCTATCTCCTCGCTTCTGCCTTTCCTTCCTTCCGCATCCTCGCCCAGTCTTTTCCTTCGGACCGTACCACATTTCCTTTTTCCCATTCGTCTTTATCGGCCAGAGGGAGCCCATCCCATCCCATCGTGGTTCGTCTGCCAGGAGACAGCAACGCACACAGTGGCTGATGCGTTCGCCATCTGCGGGATGCATTCGTGAGGGATAAACATGTCAACTGTAGCCATAGCAACGGATGGAGGTACTTTAGACGAGTATTACGCTTAGCGTTCAGTTTGAGTTCTTGTTTCAGCCACAGATGGAGCCACCGTCTACATCTATGGCCTCAAGTCTTCGCCCTCTATTACTGACTACACGCGTTGGCCATGTAGTATAGGTGTTCCTTCCCTGATGCATGGGCCTGACATAGCATGGCATTTTGTTCTTATCTCACCTTAATGATATTATACGCAATCATCCTTCTATATACTGTATACTTAAATATTTGTGATGTACATGTAGGCTATGTCTTGCGATATATAGGCCTATTATCAGAAAAGGGGTCGTTTGGCTTGGGACACAAATTCAAAAGGATACCCTGAATTTCGATACGGTATACGTTGATAATTTATATTTATGTCTCTGTTCTTGTATATCTTGCTTGAGTTAAGGCACGTTATGGAATCCAATATAGAGTCAACTCAGTTATTATGGCCTGCTTTTATCAGTCCTTCGGAGACAAACTTCTCTAGATTGACAGATGTGCTATTAGCCTGTGCCATGCCAGTATTTCCATATGGGCTATGTATGGTCCCATATAAGATCACGGGTTCTATAATTAATTATGGGTTCTATTCATTAGGGCTTAGTAAAGCTTACCACTAGCCGTCCAAATACAGCAAGCGTGACTATCATGCTATACTTGATATTAAGGGCCTATTTAGAACTGTACCGAATATCCGCTTCGCATTCGCTTCGGAGCCGAATAGTGGGCAAAATAACTATTCGGTATTCTGTCGAATAGTAGAGATCGGACTAAATGCGAATAGTGGTCAAGTGACATTTGTTTCTTCAAAGCTGCGACTGCTATATCGAATAAAGTCAAGTAACTCTCTACCGCCTGGAGAACGGTATCGCAGTTTAAGTTAAACTAGTTCCATTCCTAGTTTACACAGACTGGCAGGAGAATGAAAAAATTACATGTAGTTAACTGTCAATTTTAGCTTAGGTCTAAGTTTTACTGAACTTAAACTTTTGCTCGCATTTTAAATTTTAAAATCTGTCGGTAGGCCTAATTTGTGCACTATTCGTATTCGGCCGAAAAGTTGGTCCAATTAATCGTTTTCTGCCGATTCACCTATTCGGTTCGGCCATACTTGATAATATTAGATCTATATTCCAGCTGTTCAACATTTACCTCAATTAACTTGGGTTTCGGACTAGCGAGGCACTTGCACCGAATGACGACTTGCATATTTTGTGAATTGCGCTAATAAATCATTGAATGGCATTAGCAAATAGTTGCCCTGAACAAAACTGACGATAGTTGACTTGTACAGCCAGATGCAGTTTAAGTTCGTAAGTCAACATCTATATACATTAGGTATTCATACGCCTTGTCGCGCTAAATATTCTGTTAACGGACCGTTAATTGGGTCATGCCGTCCCATGTCGTTAATTGGGTCATTTCACGTCAGTCAGATGGCTCATTAGCGGATCATTAGCAATCAAATTATCACGAGATCCTTCTGATCCCCGTTTAGTTGGCAGTCTCAAACATATTCTACACCGCAGGCTTCGCTAAGTTTCTGGCTCGTGGCTAAAAATAGCGGCCAGCCGTTGGTATCATATTATTATTTAGACGAGAGTCGGTGTTGAAGTCGCAGACAATTGCAGATGTAGCAAACTGGGAATCGTGTCTCTAGACTCCGTTTGGTTGTTGGACCAATGTTCGGTGCTTCGGAAATTCAATCTGTACTGGATTCGAACCTCAGTAGTAAGACGGCGTCGGATGTCGCACGCAAGAATTCGTGTCCCGATTGGTGTGGTCTACGACAGTCATCGGTGAGTGTGTCTCATTACAAATATCTCCGTCTCTATTCGTACTATGATTTTGACAGTGCCAGTCCCAAGCCTGGAGAAAGAAGGAGGGCGACACCAAATCATCTTCGTTATGGAACGGTGTCGTTAAAAATTCAACAAAACAATCAATTGTACTATGACAGTCGGAGTCCCACGCTTCGATAAGGGAGGAGATCGACGCTAATGATCTTTCTACATACACGTTATCTATAGTGACCGTATGGCGTACAAGTAAGGCCTCGACACTGTGCATTTGTCATTTAGCTGAAGGGGCGAGTCCCGAGTGACACCATTTACCATTTATTATCGCTGCTGGTTGAAATGGGCTAAACGCCATTCGAGGTCTCTCTGTGTTTGTGTACTAGAACGTATGACACTTAGCTATTTACCATTTTGCCATCAGCCCCTTTTGGACCGAAAAGGCACTATATAAATAGCCAAGTACAAGCACCCACATAAAGCTCATACAATCACATGCATGCATGCATGTATCATGTTGCATAGTTGTCATGTTGCATGTATCTGATGTATGGGATATAGCTGCAATAAACAATTGTGTTGACGATTCGATGACATTTTCTAACTTCTATACACATTTCACTCATACCTAAAATAATTATGCATAAGGATAATTATTACAGAAACACGATACCATATAACATATATAACTTCCAACTGTTGGTACTTTGACAGTGATATTTCCATGCCTGGATAGAAGAGGGAGGTGACGCTACTGATCTTTTTAATCACGGTGTCATTAAACATAAGCTAATTATTCTCTAATTAGCTCCACTTTCAATAGCTAACAAATTGTGATAGGGCGTGGCACATATTTTAGCGATTTCAACCCCGTCCATTAAAGGACAACTTAGCAGTGACAGGGCCAAACGGTTTGCTATAGAAGAAGTGTGCTATAACATTGACTATCCCGAATAGAAGCGACAACATTGAATGTACAAATAGGTTAAATAATTGGTATTATAACTTCTATAACATATTGTGATATAACTCAGATTATTAGATATATAACCTAGTGATGCATGGCTTGGATTCAATTACTAATTACTATCTAATCTTCTAGAATTATTTAGAAAAAGTGACGTTGAGTTTGTAGGACTATATCCATAGCATAATATACATTCCTTCTTCCCTGCTTCTCTCCTTCCTTCCTTCCTTCCTTCCTTCCTTTCTTTTCCTTCCTTCCTTCCTTCCTTCCTTTCTTTTCCTTCCTTCCTTCTTTCCTTCCTACTTTCTTTCTTTCCTTCCTTCCTTCCTTCCTTTCTTTTCCTTCCTTCCTTCCTTCCTTCCTTTTCCTTCCTTCCTTCCTTTCTTTTCCTTCCTTCCTTCCTTCCTTTCTTTTCCTTCCTTCCTTCCTTCCTTCCTTCAGTCTGCAGTAACAGAATAACAAAACTCACGCTTCTCATCACTCAATCGCATGTGACTTTGGCTTGGCACGGCTCTCGACTGGAGGCGCAGTGAGGTTAAAGCAACGCTAAGTCTCATGTTAGGACTTGGACCGATGACAGCCAGTGCAATACCTCGCCAACTGATTCCCGATAAGCCGTCCATTATTTCTGCTTCAGTTAATGAGAAACAGTTCCAATTGAAGGTGCTTACTACAGTTGTCGTGTGTAAGACAACTCAGCTGATGAAATATCCACCAACATCAGCTTTCCAGAAGTTTCTATATAGTTTGCAAGCATCTCAGACATCTGGAAAATATTCTATGGACGTCATTTTCGCTGTTTTCACCTGCATTTCGTATATATATAAAATTTAATTTATATATATAGTATGCATAATATCTATTATATACAATACATTATATGTGATATGTTTAATATATATAAATATATATAATATATATATATGTCTAATATATTTATAATATTTATGGTTTATATTATATGCATGATGTATATATATATATGTATATATATAATTAGACGATTCGACTAGTCTCGCTACGCAGCCAATTGCCTCATGTGGCATTTGGTTCTCGCCCAATGCTTTAATAACTGCCCTTTTATTGTCATTATTAAATCCAGACAAACACCGACCAGCACCAGCGACCACCCAAAGTCTTAGCTTGCGTATTTGATATAATTATAATTATTCGCACTGACATTTAGCTACAATCCCGTATATAGGCAAGTGACTTTTCAACTAGGGCGAGGGCTAGAGTTATGGTTTATCCAATTGGAATAAGGACATCTTACTTACTTACTTACTTGCTACCTCCTTACTTATTTATCTTCGTTTCCGTTCGATGTATACTATTGAGCCAACGTCTCGCAAAAACAGTCACTGGTGTTGCCTATAAAGGCATGGCTTTTCTTATCACCGCGAGCAATTTAAATTTCATAGCGCAAACTCGACTTTTGGTGACTGGTCATTTTTACTTTTATTTTACTGTCGAAAGAGCGGATTTAATGGAGACTAATGAGTTTTGCTGAATAGTTTGCTGCTCAGTGGCTCGTTGCGGTCTGCATGAGCTAAATAAAATGAACCTGGAGACTATATTATTATTATTATTATTAGAGTGTATTGCTAATGTTAGGCCTAATTTTTAGTTGAATTTTTCGCCTTCCCCAGTTGCGGGCCCTGTGCTTCGCACAACGGTAACACCGATGGTGGAAACTGAACAGTTGAACAATTATACCGCTGCCAACCAAGAGAGTCTTGGATGTATAGCTATATATAAAGAAGAGCGAAATGCCTGACTGCTTAAGAGACTATTCGTAATCTCCAAACTTCTAAAGCGCCATTCGACAGGCAAACGCAGTGCACTACGTCATGTGTGTACAATCTGCGAAAGACAGATGGTTGGTGGGACAACCGTGTGCCACTCACTGGCCGCAAATCGAATTTCCTCTCGGTTATTAACTTCGATTCAGTCAAGAAGCTGCGAACTGTCAGCGCAATCCGATGACTATTTTCTATTTATATGAGCATTGATAAGTAAGGTAGAGATTGAGCAGGATGAGGAATAGAAACAGTAGTGAAATTCAGCCGCTTTCCGCCGGATCTGAGATCCGGAACTTGAACCATGAGTTCCACCATCAACAGATGTTGACCAGTCACCAACATGTCTTTCTGTTATTATAATCGACCACATGTATAGTTGAATACTTTGTTGCATACATGTCATACTCATCCGATTAGCAAATTGGGAATATATCGATTGTAGATTCGCCAGCTAGGCATAAGTTTTATCATTTAAAGATTTGTAGATCCGGCTCCGTTGGATGAAATTAATTCAATGACGAGAAGTGGGTGGAGCATAAGATGGGGTAGGTATAGAGGGGGATATGAATGGGGAAGAAGAAAGAAGGGGAGATAAGGCACAAGATATGGAGGCGCAGAAGACAGAGGAAGAGAAGCAAATGAAGAAGGAGTGGATAATTATGTATTCCCGGAGAAGGAAATTGAGACGGAATCCATGCTGCGAAAGCGCGTTTCGAAGAAGCAAACAAAAATAAATTTTGAATGTTGACGTATTTATCAGGAACAGAAGCGGAATGTTGAGGAAACGAGAAGTGAGAATAAGAGCCAGAAAAAAATGGGTAGGCTATAGAAGGAAGTCTCCTTTAATAGAGCCATTGCAAGTACAGAAATACATCTTTTTATTTGTTTACAGGATTCTCGTTTGAATAGACAATTTTATGCATAGACATTTATATATATATATATATATACGTTTATATGCACATGATGAATATTTATTATATAGGACTACTCCTTAGTATACCCGCACGATCACGTGTAGTAAGAATATATTATGTATAATAGGCCTATGTGCTATATGATCGCAGTCTAAATTGATGAAGACAGTGAATGAGATGTGCGTGAATGAGAAGAGGCAGTATTACAAGAGAGAGACAGACAGACAGACAGAGAGATAGACAGACAGACAAAGAGATAGACAGACAGGCAGAGACAGACGGAGAAAGACAGACGGGGAGACACAGACAGATACGGAGTGACGGATAGACTGAGAGACGGAGAGAGAGAGGAAGAGAGAGAGAGAGAGACAGACAGATAGAGACAGAGATAGATAGAGAGACAGAGACAGACAGAGACAGACAGAGACAGACGGAGGCAGACGGAGAGAGACGGAGAAAACATAGACAGACAATGATAGAAAGAGAGAGACGGACAGACGGTCAAACGGACAGACGGGGAGAGAGAGGGAAAAGAGAGCGAGAGAGAGAGAGCGGGATGAAGGGAGGGAGGGATTTAGGAGAGAAAATAGCGAAAGAAGCGTGTAAAGAACCAGATAGACAGACCCTTGCAGATAGACGGGCCAACAGGCGCCTGTATAATAAGCACTCTGTAGAAATGATCTACTAGAGTCGATCTGACATAGAACGCATCTGACGAATAAACCAGAGCTGCTCTTGCACTTGTTTTCTTTCCATCATTCCTATGCAGATATACACATATGCTCATGTATACATGTATACTTAAGATGCTTCATGCTCATGCAGCCTTCTTATAACTCCGCCACCGGACGTCCGCCCGTGCATTGCCCGTGAGAGTATAGTGCCAACCGGTGCCAGTCCCAAGTCTAGATAAAGGAGTGGGGCACAGGAGTGTCGTTAAACTGCAACTACTACTATACTGTAGCCTTCTTGGACTTTATGAAAAGTCGACATAATTATAATATGCAATATATGCGACTACACAGAATGATGAGGATGTGTACACATGTGCACGTTTCTAGATGTGTATTTATGTATGAGGCCTACGTGTTTCGATTTAATATGTTATATTTTGGACTGTGTAGGCCTAATGCCTATATATCTATATACGCAGCGTTCACTTAGGCCTAATCTAATATACAATGTATACGTGCATTGCATAGATATGTATGCAACATGCATTGGCTTCAGTGTGCACTTTGATTTTATGTAAATAAGGGCTTTGGCATAAAGTGGTATTGGGTTAATGAAAAACACCGCTTGAACACATTATGCACACGAGTATAAGATTTATGTAGGCGTATACATCTCTGCATTTACCTATATAACTAAATATAGGCCTACTGTGTGCATGCATATTCGTCTATGCTATTACATCATTATGCAGTACCTTAAGGCGGTCAAACCACCTGCAGCTGTCATGCAGGCACAGCGCCAGTCATTAAATGCATCTCTTGGTTACGACGCTCCAAGTGTCATTCACAAATTGTTCTCGTTCCCTGAGAAGAACTGCTAGAAATTATTCATTTGTTCAGTGGGCCATTTGTTTGTGCAATAGTCAATAATTAAAGTGGAAATATTGAGCGTTTTTAACGTGCAAATAATTCGCATTTAGGAATTCGCATCTGGATATGCAATAGGCTATATATTTATAGACCTATAATTATACAGACATGTATGTGTAATAAAAGTTTTCATACACACACAAAATTGCGGAATACTTTCGTATATATTCCACACAACAGCGTGTGCAATATATTATACATTTGTTCATAGAATCATTGAGTGTTTTATTACATGTATATACGTGTACCGGTGATGTCCATAGTTGTACACGGCTACAACTTATTTCTGTGTTGCAGTATATGCATTCTTCTTAGTTCATCATGAGATTCTATGCCTCTGAAGCAATAAGCGCTATATAATCGCATTGCTACAGCGGGCGTCAGAACCGTTGAAGGTCATGTGACTTATTACTCCGACTGGGAGAAGAGAAACGTCGAATGGCGGATATGAAGGCGTGAAGGGTTATCTGCCTGGGATCGCTATTTATGCACGATAACAGCAGACATCAATTAATTAAAATTCCTCTAATTTGGACACTCTTTGAGATTTGACTGTTCTGCAGACGGTTATGACAGCTCAAAAGGCCTACACACAGCATATCAACATGTTACATTACGCTATATAGAATAACATATGAGCACAAGGATGTCGTTATTTACCAGGTAAGCTGCGCTTACCTGTAACTGATGAATCTTCTGGTTATCTAAGCAATGCTAGCAGACAAATAGTCTGCACTTTACTGCATTTACATCATCCAAGCTAACTGATAGAGATTGCCTCTGATTAAGTTCTTACCGAGGAGCTATATGAAGTTTCCAGATTAATAAATCCGGTTTCCTGTTCAATAAATCAAAGTATATCTGACATGGACGCCGAGTTTAGTTAGAAACTAAACGAGATTGGCTGACTCAGTAGACTCATTTAAAACTAAATTGAAAGTGTTTCTGTTTTCTAAGGCTTATCCTGTCTGCTGACTTTCGTTGTAGGTTGTACGGCGCCCTTGTAGTGGCTAGGGCCGCGTTTACGGCGCTCTATAAATCGGCGTTGTTAATATTATTATTATTATTATTATTATTATTATTATTATTATTATTATTATTAATGTCATTGTTATTATTGTTATTATTATTATTATTATTACTGTTATAGGTTTTCGTCCCCATCGGGCTGAACGAAAGAGCCCCTGAACGCCACTGCATTAAAACGTTGTGTATAAATAGACAGACGTTGAAAAAGATGAGTTGTTTCGCGAGGGTCTCCCGTTGCCTGTGTCATACGGCGGCCCAGCTCTTGTAGAAACTCCATTTCGGTAAGGTTTATGGGGCCCAGAGATTCGATGGCCACTGGCACAAAATCATGCGTGGCGGGGAGGGATGAGTATTTGATGCACTTTCGTTCTGCGCTATGTTTTGCTGCTCCACCGGATGTTGATGCTGTCAGATATACATAAGAGGATGCGCATGTGTGAATGGCTGTTGCGTCCCATGCTAGGTGTCTGCCTCTCGCCCATGGGATTAATGTGGCGCCGTCTGGTCTCTTGCCACTGGTGCGGATCAGTCCCGATGGTTCTCTTGAGCTCGGAATGTCCGCTTTCAAGAGAGCTCTCCAGATTATTTCAATCATGGCAGAGTGTCGTGCTGCTCTTCCCATTGATCTTCTGCAGACCAGACCGTGATGTCCACCCCTTATTATATTTATTATTATAACAGGACGTTACAGGAGTTTTGTTTGTTTTTCGACAGGTAGACTTCGATGCTAGAACCAATGCAATGTTAGAAGCGAAGAGGATTCATCGCAGACGAAGAACGACCAACCACCTGATGCTACAGAAAACAAGTCGACCATGGCAGGAAACAGAAGCACTGTAAATATTCCGAGAATTTGCTAATCTACTGCGGTTTGACGGGTGCGTGTTTGTCTGTGCACAGGTAGGCCTATAATATAGAGCGAAGCATTGAAACTCTTCCTTAGGTACACTTCGGCTAACAGGCCAACAACAGGCACTCAACCAGGTGGCAGGCGTTCAGCTGGTCATAGTCCAGCGCGAAACATATCCTAACTCGTTTCTTTCGCCGAGTTTCTAGGCCGACCGCGTGTGGAATAAATATTAAAGTACGAGGCTTCGAGTTACGGGACTTATTTATGGATCTGATTCAACGGTTGCTTAAGAGGTAATGATGTTTAAGCAAAACTTATGTCAATTGACACCCTATAGCTTATCGCTATGTTGTACAATGCAACTATGGTATGATGAAGCTCCCATCAGAAGGTTCTCAACATTGAGCACTAACAAAGAGTGGAGAAGGTCAACTTACAGTTTATATCGAAAGAGAGTCTCGATAAGAGAGTTGCGAACATGATGAGTCATAAAGTTCCGAGTGGAGAGACTAACGCATGGAATGGACGACTGTCAATGACTACTGACATGTATACCGCCCGAAAAATATACAACATATTATAATGATATACGTAACCTCTGGCAATCGGAACTTGACCTCCACTGGACTACCCTTTGGACAACCCCTCCAATTTGAGCAAAACTAGTCAATAAGCCGGTGTCCTGCGCTTGACTTTCGAGTGGCGCTATAGAAGTTTGGAGATCACGATTGCGATATGCTTACGGAAGACACTGTTCGAAGAAGAGATCGGCTTTATCGCAGCTTAATGCATAGCTTGTATACACTGTAGAGGCTGTGGCCATGGGTGTAAGTAGGTTGGAAGACGGACTAGTCGTAATTTCCGCTGGAAACGCCCAGTTGCAGGGAGTGTAGAGAGTGTAGAGCAGGTATGATAGTCATGGCAGCATGATAAGAGAGCCCGTGACGCAGTCGCGCGGCCTAGCGAGTGATTAATTTAGAGAAAACAGTCTGGCAGTCTGGGAGACTAAACAGACTGCAGAGAGAAGTCGGAGTATTGTCGGAATGAATGGTCTCTTCGATGCTGAATTTAGAGTGAAGTAGTCAGATCCTTTTAATGTAACGATACGATGACGCTTTCTGGAATTATGCAATAGAAGTTAAAGACTCGTAAACTGTGAAGACAGTTTCAAGCCGAGGGGGACAATTGCCCTGGGACCAGGCGATTTTTATTAGTCAGGGACCGCAATTAACTACCAAGTTATCATAAACGATTTTTCTGCAAGAAAACGTTGCTTTTAGGAAACAGTTTAGGACTTGACTGGTATACGGTGAGAATACGACTGTATTATAATATGGATTTTATAATTTGACCCATGCACTGTTAGGATGACGATGACACCGAACCAGTGCCAAATAAGGTTCAACTCTACGCTGTCCACAGTAGGTTATCTAAGAGATTCGATTCTCGGGTTAGGACGGTCAGCGCGGAGGAACCTTAAATGGCATGGCACCATTTACAGGCGGGAACTAGGTAAGAGTGTACAGTGAAAAACAGTGTAGATATTCATCCTACTCATTGTATATTTCTGAAATATTGCAACTCCATCCTCTCTGCCTGAAATCGCGGAGTGGGGACCGTCCCCTCCTGCTTCCCTAAGTCTCCGCCTCCAAATGGCACCCATTCAAACGGGCGGTGGTGAATCTCACCGATAAGTTTACCGAAAATGAGCAGGGTCGTGGTCGCACGGCCGCCCTAGAAAAACGCATACATTTACATTTTATAATCTTATTTGTAATTGTAATCGTATCGTAATCGTAATCTCCAAATGTCTAAAGCACCACTTGCAAGCATAGCGCAAGGCACCAACTTATTCGCGAACCCCGCGTCAAATCGAAAGTGTTGTCCAAGGGATATAGAACGTTGGAGGTCAGAGTTCGGTTTCCAGGAGGTCGACTTATAATGCTAGCGCCACCAATCAAGAATAATATTACAAAATCACTGGCAGCCGACATTAATATCAAGCTATAGGTATAAAAAATGTTTAGTTCATCCAATCATTGGCAATGATGATCGGAAATAGGTTGTTGTTCGTTACTTAGAGTTGACTAATCATTAATGAAGCGCCTGATAAACTCATTCGTGCGATTGCCTCAAATTGTGCAGAGAATCGGATACAGGAGGATGTTTTAAACTGTAATCGGAGAAAAAACGAAATCCATTGCCAGAGCCTGGCAGATGATGAACGGTCGATGCTGTCTCGGTTATCATGTAGATGGAGGGTGCTCTGGATGCGGTTGCTGAGGATGCGGCGAATGATTTTGATGAAGATGATTATACGAAGACCATCTGGCATCAATCGAATCATCAACTGGGGGCATGCATCTGCCGGATGTACCGAACAGAACGAACATCAAGTGCACGGCGCATACAGAGACATACACACACTTACACACGCAAACACTCAAAGCAAACACACACAAACAAACCCGCACTTAAAAGATACACACACGTACAGACACACAAGCAAAATTGCACACAGACACACACGTACGGGCACAAACAGGCACACAAACAGACACAAAATACACTCATACACACAAGAAGCACACTGTCTCACACACACACATATACATAGGTCTACACATATATAGACACACGCACTTATCGGCACAAACACACAAACAGACAAACACACAAACAGACAAACACACAAACATACAAACATACAAACATACAAACATACAAACACACAAACATAGAAACATACAAACAGACAAACAGACAAACACACAAACACACAAACACACAAACACACAAACATACAAACATACAAACATACAAACACACAAACACACAAACACACAAACATAGAAACATACAAACAGACAAACAGACAAACACACAAACACACAAACACACAAACAGACAAACACACAAACACACAAACAGACAAACACACAAACACACAAACAGACAAACAGACAAACAGACAAACACACAAACATACAAACATACACACACCAATCATGCACATCAATGATCCCAACGCCCAGATGAAGCAAAAGCCTCGCGATCATCGGCTAATTACATCGACCCCTCGCTCAGCATCCTGCCTCTTTCAACAGCCTTAGTAGCCGCATCAGCAACTGAATCAGATAGCGTTGTTATTTCGGAGTCCATGGCCTCGTACAGCTTAATCTATAGCGGCTGTGTACAACAACTTGTACGCGCAAGTGAGGCTGATGGGTCCTGCGCTTGGCGTAGCCTGCGGCGTCGTACTACTAGCCTTAGGCGGAGGGAACAGTGTATAGTAGACTCTTTTCGGTTTCATACAGACTTCGGCTGTAGATGCGCTGGGGCGTCGTACACCGTCTACTGTATAGTTTCGTATATCGCCGAACATGTGTCTCGATGGTTAACTAAACAACTTCGATGTAGAGAGAGTTGAACGGACCGGTCTCTGCCACCGTAGGCAGGCTGCTGCAGTTGCTGATGGATTGGAGTCTCTTTGGACGCTCTGGACGGTTCCACTGATGAACAAAACTCTCTCCTACGCTGTAGAGCAGGTGGAGTCTACGGGCGTATGACGACTTACATGTGAGACGCTCTTCGTTATTTGCTATCTTTTTTATTATTCTCTCTCTCCTGTCTCTCATTCATACTTCTATTTCATCCCTCTCTATATTTTTATTTCCATCTCTTTCCTCCATGACGTGTCTGACTTTGATTTTTCCATCCATTTTTCCATCTCTCCCCACTCCTCTCTTTAGCACTATGCATTACTTGCTTCCCTCTTTCCTTCAATTATTTTCTTTCATATGTTCGTTCTTTTTCCCCACGTACCTTCCATTACTTCCTCCCAACATCTTTCTGTGCTTTCTTTGACTCCTTGAGATAGTTTCATTCTTCTTTTTTTCCTCCTCCTTGTTCTCCTCCTCTTCCTCCTCTTCTTCCTCTTCTTCTACTTCCTCCTCCATTTCTGCCTGCTGCTGCATCGTTTTCCCCTTCTGCTCCTCTTCTTTCTCTTCCTTCTCCCCTCTTCCTCCTCTATCCCCCCCACCATCATTGACTTCATTCCACCTCCACCATCTTATTCGTCTTCCTCCTCGTTTTCCTCGCCTTCCCTCTTCCTTCTTCTCCATCTCCTCTTCCTCCTCCTCTTCCATCCCCTCCTCATCCTCCTCTTCTTCGTTCTCTTCTTCTTCCTCCTCTTCCTTCTCTTCCTCTTCTCCTACTTCCCTCTGTTCAGCATTCGGCCGTGAGTCGTTTGCTGTGCGCTGAAGTGGTTGAAAGGATTCTTGCTGTGAATTGACCCATCAGTCAGTCGCTGTATATTTGGGGAACGGGAAGCCAGCTGTCTTTGGCTCGCTCTCATTTGTAAATCACGCCCAGTCCACTCCCCTCCTCCCTCTTTCCTCTTCTTCGTTCTAATCGCTTTTAATCTCTTTATCCTTCTCTTCTCCTTCTTCTCTTTCTCTTCTTCTTCCTCCTCCTCCTCCTCCTCCTCCTCGATGGCTTCCTAATACTCCGAATACCCTCTGCTTTCCCTTTTTCTCCTCCAACTCGATGTTCCGCTGTCCCCTTTTCCTCTAGCACCCCTCTTCCTTCACACCTTCCACTCTTCCCCTCTTCCGTGACTGGCTACTCCTCTCACTTCCTACACTTAATACTGTTCTACTTTTCGACCGACAATTCTCCTCCTCCTCCCCTTTCTCCTTCTCCTCCTGTTTATCCTCCTGATGTTCGCTCCCATTGCTGGTAAAGACAGAGGGAGTCGTTGGCTGAATACACTGGCCACCCATTCACTGCAGAATATTTGCGGCTGAAGACCGGTGCTTGCCTTGGTCACTCTAGGTGCGCTTTCTACGTGATTAAAGCCTTTCAGCGATGCTGGAAGTTGGACAGCTTCCCAGGTAGCTTTGTCGACATACCATTGATGTTGAGTGACGACGAAGATAATGATGATGATTATGATGAAGACGACGGTGATAATGATGAGGAGGCAGAGAAGGAGGACTCCTGGAGGAGGCGAAGATGGAAGTGAAGAAAGGGGAGAATGGAGGTGAACGCTCGAGTAGGAGAGAGGGTGAGAAGTAGACGTAATAGGAGAATGGGGACGACTATCGCTCCATCGACATTACAGACACGTACAGGCGGACATCTTGTGAAATAATTTGGATTTACATAGCGCCAGGCTAGTAGGTCACTACAGCGGATGTAGTCTGTGCATACTAGGAACCTGTATGTATACAGTATGGGTTGTAGCATTCCAGTCATTCGTCTGCGATTGGCAAATGCATTTCATTCGCTGTTTGCGGTTAATGGAGTGTGATTAATTTGTCCCTTCTGCTTCTGTAGTCGACTTCTAAACTGGATTACTTGAAATCGATTAAGCGCGAAGACGTGACAGATCATTCAGCACAACAGTTGTAATATAATTTCAACTGTGACTGATTTTTCACTACAACAGTTGCAATTTAATTGCTGCGCAGATAGATAGTTATACGCAACGGTTGATATTGCGCCTATTTATATACGTTTGCTATGTGAATTGCTATGGCGGGTTACGAATTTAATTAACTAACATGTAATAATAATAATAATAACAATAATAATAATAATAATAATAATTATTATTATAAATATAATATTAATGATTAATAACAATAATAATAATAATAACAATAATAATTATTATAATAATGCGCCTAGTAATAATAATTGTAATAAAAAAGCAATAGGTCTAATATTACAATAATGTTAAATAATAAAGGGCATAGTAGTAATAGTAATAATGATAATACACCCAATAAAGATACTGCTAATAATAATAAGAAACCTAATAATAAGAAGAATAGGTCTAATAATTATGGTAATAATAATAATAGGCTTAATAATAATAATAATAATAATAATAATAATGTAGTCTGTGTCATTAATAATAATGACAATAATAATAATTCGACGCTGTTTTTGTATACTTGACAGTATCCACTCCCGAGACCGAGGTTTCTCTAGCGCCTTTTCTGACAACGACGCCACCTGGCGAACAACCAGTTCTTCCGGTCTGGACGACGACGGAGGGGAGGACGTGTACGAAATGGCCCTTGAGGTGCTCGAGGGAGACGAGGCCTATCGCTTGGAAAGCTCCGGAAGCATCAGTCCAGAGAGTGACGTCGATCGACTCCTGGAAAACTCCGATGCAGAGAGATTCTCAGGAGACGTCACTCTGATTCGTGTCTTCTCAATCCAACGAGACGTGGAGGGAGGATTTAGGAGCGGTAACCCTGGTCTGGAAGCAATGGATTCTACAAGAAGCTGCATTGAAGCAGAATCAGAACCTCAGTTTCGGCGGTCCTTGAACATTGATGAAGTGAGTTTGTCGGATGAGCGGTTGCAGTCGGACGTTGAGCTGTACATAGGAGACACGGAATCAGAGGCAAGTGCAACAGTGGAAAGACGCACCCAGAAGGCGTCTGACAGCGTTGAACTGCTGTCCATTGACCAGCACAGCAATTCCAGTAGTACCGTTGGGCTGGACGAGGATCTGAGTGGACCGGTACGGACGTCCGCAGGGCCAGGACATCCTGACGGGTCCTTCGTCCCGTCTGGCCTCGTCCTCGGGGCCACCTTTTCGAACGTTAGATCGAAGGACGCCGTTATTAGGACATCGTTGACTGTGAATTCCTTCGCACCAGGAGAGAGAGTGTCTCCCTTGAGCAGCAGGGAAGAGCACGAAGACAACCGAGGAGTGAGAACACCAGAGTCCGAAGACATCTCTCTTCACATGACCTCTTCCGATTCTCTATACTCAACGGATGACTGTTTCTTCGATTCATCGTTTCCCTCGGAGCCGCATGGGGTGCGTCCAATGATCCCTGCTCATGGCATCGGTCAGCGCCAGCCCAGTCCAGAGGATCTCTTCGACCTGGCCCTCGAGTCGAGGTCTGACCTCGGTGGCAGCAGCAGCATCGCATCCAGTTCCTTCTACGACGCCGTCCAGTGCTCTTCCGCCTGCGTCCATCGAGATCCAAGTCCAGAGGAAGCATTCGAACTGGCCATCGAGACGCTCTCTGACGTCATCGACGATGACTCATCATCGGTCTTCGTCATCGCACCTCGACCGGGCGCCGTATCCAAGCGACCCGACCTTCGACTCGACCTTCGACTCGACCTTCGACCAGACCTTCGACCAGACCGTCGACCTGACCTTCCTCGGCCAACGGTCGTTTGCTGCCGCACCGCCTACGACGTCGAAAATGCTAGAGGCAAGATGGCGGACGTCGTGGTGAACGCAGAAGACAGTTGCTGCGACCTGTGTGGACGTCGGCATTCCTATGGAACGGGTGGAAGGAGGGGGTTCTGTTGTGGAGAGAGATCGTCCTCGTGTGAAGCTATTATAGACGATGATCAACTGATGCCATGGACGATTGGTGGGTCTTCATCCGCCGATCCACTGCCCGACTGCAGCGACAGGGAGGCCAACTGCTGCTGTAGAAAACGACCGCAGCGAGTAGGCCGTGTCCAGCAGGAGACTGAAGGGCTGGGCTGGGCGTCCGATCCATGTCCCAGCTCCCCTGAACTGTCGACTCTGGCCGACTACTCAACGGACGACTGCGTTGGTGGAGATTCTGAGGACGAAGAGGATAGTTCGGTGACGGACTGCGATGGAATCGATCCAACCTCTTCTCTTAGAACAGACTTCTTCCATCGATTGCTCCGAAGGCGGAAGGGGGAACTGACAGGGTCAAAGGAGAATGGGAGGGAAGAGGACCGTCTATTGGATGAGGTTCAGATCTGCTCCATCGAGGACCTCATGACGGACTCTGATTTGGAAAGGGACTCCTGGAACCTCAAGCCAAGAGGAAAAACTGGAATCGAACTTTCACTCAACGGTAAAGTCTCGCCCATTCTGTCGATGTTTCGCGATATCCACGTGGAAGGAATTTCGGACGAAGGGGTTGGTGAAGTCGATGCCCCATTGGTCGGTCCAATTCAACCCCTTGCTTCACCAATTACACAATCGGTGAGAACTGATGTTCACTATGCAAGAAAGAGCAAAATTCCAAGACTGCCAGAATCGAGGCCGACGATGCCTCCGGTTAGAATTTCGTGGTGAGATGTAGTGGTCTATTTAGGCAGTTGAACCTCAAGTATACCGTCTTTGTCAACTGGAACATATAGAGAGGTTCTGTATACATCTCTTTGCAAAAATTGTTATGCTCACACGGGCATTCACTTATGATGAAGCAATTCTTAAGCAGAAATACCAAGACGAACTGTTGTGCTTCTTTGCAAAGCTTTGCCTATGTTGGCCCTTCAACTTGGAACTATCTTCCACAGTTTCTGCGCCTGGAGTTACTGACCCTCTCACCTTGCCTGTTTCGGAGACGCCTTAAGACTTTTCTGTACCCACGCACAGACGCCCGTTGAGAACGCTGCTGATTTGAGCGGCGCTATATAAATGCTTGATTACATTACATTCGTGGTCCTTCAGTATTCTCGCTCAATGCTCTTGCTAGGCTGCCAGATGAACAAAGAATACATTAATAGCTTCTGAGCTATTTCGCCAGTAAAGAGCATTATTGTCGACTTAGTTGCTTTCTGTGCATATCAGCTTCAACATTCGGGACCATAAAAGAACTACTTCTGGTAGACTCCGTGTTATCTATTGTTTATTAAACGACTCGTGACCACTAACCCCGTGGGGTCACTGTATTCGACCTTTGCAAACCATTCCTGACATGAAACCGGATTTATTGTGCCACCTGTCTTTACTGGTGGTTTACCTTATAACTTGCCCTATCACCTTTCTGTCCTGCGATAGGTCATACGACCCAATGACCTCTGTGGTAATTAAATAGATTAAGGCCGTGTACAACCCTACCACCTTATAAATCTTACAACTTGTCTATAGTTTCTTCCTGTTTACCAGTAGCTGCAGTCCAGCAAGCAAATCGGGCCTATTAATAGAGGTATGCATGGCTTGGATGGAAAGTTATAATTTTAATAGGGCATAACCGAGTAGATAATTTCCGAGTACCGAATCCGAGTATTTGGATGTACTATTTGCCGGATCCGGGTATAAACCGAATAGTAGCGGCAAATCTGGCCAGCGACTGGCGGTGAGTACCATCCGTAGGCAAATCGTAATTAACCTGCCACGTGCACAGCCATGGAGAACTATCTGTAGTCAATACGCAGCTTATAGCAATATCCTTCATATAGCATATCGTCGCACTCTAGGCTATAACAGTATATTTATCATTTGTGAAAATTTTTTAAACCTTGCTATATAATTTGAAATATGAAGTTATCAACGTCTTTACTCTCTAATGTTTACCGGAAAGTGGGTGAAGCCATTTCAAGCGGGAAAATTTACTGATTTGGTTGCCACTTGGGGAATGCAACAAATAGTAATTAAAATATATAAATTAACAGAATTATTTTAAAGAAAACTCAATGGAATTTTAAGTTCTTGTTTAATTTATCAAAAACTTATAAGTAAGTTCGTTAGTCCTAAATTTTATTTGATGAAAAAATATTATTTTATAAAAAAATTATATTTTCATAAAAAGTTATTTTTGGCTATTTGCGGGTGTAATATTTGCCGAGGTGAATACTTCCGAATAGTCCAATATTCGGCCGAGGCGAATGTCCGAGGCGATTTCCGGTTATGCCCAAAATTTTAACAATTTTGTCGAAACACAGAGAGTCGAACATCGAGCGCAGAGGTTGAAGCAAAGCGGGTGTGATTTAAGTGGCTTTAGTACTTTCATTTTCATTATGAAGCCGAAAGGGATGCCTCTTTGTAAAGGAAGCTTGTACTTTTAATAATTTATTTTTTTCCAATAACGAACGTATTGTTGGAACTTAGGCTATTGTATAACAGGTTCCAGCACAATAAGCGCATAATTATTGTGGCTTTCTGTACAGAGTATATAGGCCTAGGCGATTGTGCAGTATAAGCTCATACCAAGCTGCAAATTACGACCAGAATGTAGGTCAGCTGCAAACGTATTGTTACAAGTCCTGAATGAGCTCGTGCAATCTTATCTCGCGTTCCTATTAGCGTAACCGTAACTCGGTCAATGGGTTTTTAAACTCCCAGTCCTATCTGATCCCTTCTCTTCCGCTTCGCGAAGAGGATGACGAGTTCGCTGCCTTACTACAGCTGTTCCGTTAGTAAATATCTAATACATTATCATATGGTGTTCGTTTATAGAAATTTTGGTCAAGTTCAAATCGCTGGAATCATAGCATCTAAATCAACGCATACAATTTTGTGCATTTTGAAACGGTTTGCATCCGCAGTTTCAACGGGTCTCGTGCATTTGATAACGGGGCCGAATCACAAATCTGAAGATAAGGGGCCGTTCACATATTATATAACGCAAAAATCTCAATTTTTTACCCACCCCTACCCCTAATAACGTTATATAACAGCATCTGTGACCCACCCACCCCTATATTATATAACAAATATGCTACCTACCCCCCTACCCAAGTCTATAAGCACATTAAAAGACATATAATCGGCATAATATATTGCACAATTTGAAACTTTTATAACAATACAATGTTAGTTAGCACTTTAATAGTGACTAGATTATGTTAGTCAGTACTGTAATTTAGTTACTAGACTACGCAAATTAGCACATTAATCGTTTAATACTAGAAATGCCAGATGCATTAATAAAGCTAACTAGTACAGCATGAAGACAACAACATACCTTTAAAAGAGTTCAGACCATATTAAAATACTTTAAAATTTATAGAATGTAATTAGCTTAATAATCGGACTTTTAATGGCGCTAATTGGCAGTCTACGGTTGTCACCGTGTAGATACATGTATGCCTACTAATACAGCATGATAATACATGGTAGTGACGTAGATCCTATCTATAAACACCATTCTTGTTTTCCTCCTGTTTTGCACTAGAAATGAGGATTACTGTAGCCTATCACACAGAATCGATTGGTTTAATATTGCACTATCAGGTATTTATCGATAGGTTCGCGGTACAACTCTACCTATGGAGTATCGTATGATGCAGAGTGTATACTACAACTACAATTGGAAATTTAAGCAAACATAGACTATTTACTCATACTATAGAAAATGAAATCAAACAACTTGATAATACCTACCGAAATAATTATTTCAAGTGAGTTAGTTTTAATTTAAACCAGAATCAAAACAAATCACACAGAATTGAATTTTAAGACCGTTTGAAGCTATGCGCAGGAAATTGTTAAAATTGTAAAAAGGAAATTGCTAAAAGTGGATTTCTAAATAATAGGTAAGAACGTCAAATCAATTCGCCAGGTGGCAGCTGATGGTGCTGGTTTTGGTTCACAACGTATTGTGAACTTTGATAAAACAGTGAAGGTCCGTGGTATTTCTAATTAGCAGGCAAACAGACAAATAACATAAGCTGAAAAAAAGTTTGTTATATAACAAAACCTTCAACCTACCCCCCACCCTATACAATATAACGCTAACAAAACCGGAACCCACCTACCTACCCCTCGAGCGTTATATAATATGTGAACGGCCCCTAAGGTCTTGGTGTATTAATAGTCTAAAGCTGCAAGTTTGAGTCTATTTTCTGTGTATGTAGGCTCTGTGACTCATATTTTCTCCGATCTTATTTCCTAAAGTCTAACCATGTTAGAGTTGCTTAGATAAGCTCTTGAGTCATATGAGTTGCTGGCAGTTGCTGCCGGAAAGGAGAGGCATTGGTCAATTTCAGCCAGAACGAACCGGAACGCCGTTCCAGCACCTCCTGGAAAGCCGGAAAGACGTTCCGGCACCTCAGCAAGTAAATTAGGCAGAACGCAGTTCCGGGCAGTTCCACCACGTTTTTACTTTTTGCTCCGAAGTTTTGACTGCATATATAGTATTTGCACACACGAAAGATGACCATGTTAGAGTAATTATGAGCAACTATGGAATGTATTCAGTGGCCTCCGCACCTTATGATTGGCCGAAGCGCGTGCTCGTGCACTCTCTACAACTTATGGGCTCGAGGGGGGTACACATGTTTTCATTATTGGCGCAATTGCATGGGCATTTTATGGTTTGCTAGTCAGCTGATATCAAATGACCAAGAGACATCAGTTGTCACTCTAGATGCATTTTTACTCATTCACATTGACGTAAGCAAAGAAGTAATTAGGTCTACGTATATTTTAAACCGTTATAGCCCAAGGCACGTATTAACGATTCAAAATGTGCCAAAGTTGTACATATACACGCACTGTACAATATCGAGCCACAGGTCCATGGTGCAGACTGTCACCCAGTGAAGACTATGAATCGAATTTTTTATGTATCATTGTGAAGACCCACTCTTTTCCGCTTCTGGCGCTAATCCGACACGTTGCAATGTAAGGCTAGTGTCATTTCCTCGCAGGAGCGTCAATCTCCCTCTGAGTGGTGGAGGCAAATCCCCGTCCCAATTGTCAATAAGGCCAAATATTACCCCCTAAGACTCAAAAATATCCTCTCTTACCTGAATTGGAAGCATTTGCCTCCGGACCCACCCTATCTGGACGCCCCTGTACCCTCGTGGGTTTCTCAATAGTTCAGCTTCCGTTCGAATCCAAGTCGTCCCTTTAACCTAGTCCACAGTGAAGATCTCCCAACTTTACCTGCAGTATTTATGATCTGGTAAGCGGGCGACCTCTAAGTCTGTCGCTGCGTCAGCGAGCTAACGCTGATACACTGACCTCCTCCAGCTTAGGGCTGACCTCACTATCACCAGGAATTCTCGAGGTTCCATTGCAAGTAGTTAACACACGGCGATGCTGTGCACTGTAGGCATTTTCCAGTAAGGGTCTGATGCTTTTCCAGCGGTGCCTCAACCTGGAATGGAACCTTATACAGTCATACACGTTCCAACCTTTCCAGAAGTCCAGACAGATTCCCTGCTATTCAGCCTGCTAATTCATTATTTCTGACAATATAATCTTTGTTTTGACTGTCGGCTATATATGAATTGAATTTTAAATTGAATGCCTAACAAACTTATATAGCCCACCATCAGAGGATGGTGGGCTATAATTCAGTTTGTTACGCATTCAATTTGTTATCTGTTTCTCTTCATTTCAGCGCTCGTGAAAAGGTCTAAGCTGGTACTCTGATTTTGGCTTTCAGCTGGCACATTAGAAGTTCGAAAAATACGGTTACGATTGTAAAAGTTATTATATCATACATACAATAAGCAAACACATTTCAATGGCCAATTGCTGGTCTTACGTTGTGACTCTAGCAATTGGTTGGGGGTCGGTAGCGCTTAACCTTTCCTGTGATTATTATTCAGTATTGTGAAACTGTGGTCGCTCATATGAACCGGCGTTTTCGCGAATAAAGCTAGTCTGTTCTGTAGATAATTTATCACGTCCTGATTCCTGCTTTCAACCTCTGTCTGGTCGAGACTAACAGAGACATCGCTTTGCATTCCGCCGTCAGAAACAATAATTGATTGCAAGCCGCTAAGTGTCAACTTGACGTCTATCCGCCTCTGCAGGCTCTTCTCATCAGTGATCAACGTCGTATGGTTACATGACAAATTCCATTCACACCTTATCTGCGGAATTTAGACGACGCAGGCTACAGAGTCGACGAGACAATGTCCGTCTCCACCCGTAGTCTATTATTAGAGTTGGCTAGCGGCGTATAGACTTGCCATCCGTAGATGAATGGAAAATGTTATGAACTGCCATTTCACAGGTCGCCCAGTGTCTAAACACTGCGAATCAATTCCTTATCGTTTTGCCACTGTGGTCAGCCTGTGAGCTCAACAGTGAGACTGTAGATTCGTCTGCAACAAGATCTTGTTTTAGGCTAGTAAAACGAAAGCGTTTATTGGTCTACTAAATCTTCTAAGTCTAAGAACATGAACAAGAAGACGCCTCTTCGTCATTCAATACGTGACCTTTTGACCTCCCCAGTTCCACCCAGCAGCTGCAGCGGAATCTGCCATCCACATCATGCAGCCACTTTCATCCGACCGTCTCTCCAATCATCGCTTCCTATATTGTGTAGGTTATTGTACAGAGATCGTCGGTCCATTCGACGCATCCACAGATCACACACAGTTTGTCCCCTCTGTCCTTATCCTCAGACCAAAACTCGCTCTAGACACAAAGCAACCTTTAATAAAGGGCCCCATGCCTTAAGCACAGCAGCCAATAATGACATCTGGATCCACTTGTTCTACTCGGTTGGATCAACCCCTGGCATCCATCCAGCAATCCATCCATCAATTCATCTATCAATATATTCATCCATTTGTTCATCCATTCGTCCATCCATCCGTCCGTCCATCCATCCGTCCGTCCGTCCGTTCGTCCATCCATCCATACATCCATCCATCCATCCATCCACCCACCCACCCACCCACCAATCCATCCATACATACATACATCCATCCATCCATCCATCCATCCATCCATCCATCCATCCATCCATCCATCCATCCATCCATCCATCCACCCACCCACCCACCCACCCACCCACCCATCCATCCATCCATCCATCCATTCCTTAAACTGAAAAGAACAAAGATGCACCTGGTTTATTACAACTTAACTATCTACAAATACTTGCTAACTCAAACAACATAACAGTGTTCCTTGTGAACAAGACATTACTTCAAATGGTACAAATGAACATCACTGCATAGCTACCATCAAAGAATAGAAACGAAAATTGAATAGTCACTGTATGACTCAGAAATGAGACATTCCAAAACAGTCAAAACATTGACCAGATTCTGACTAAAAGGAAAGCTTGGCACAAATCCAGACAAAACTGTATCAGATCAACTGAAAAAAACGATTGCTATTATATAAAAAACAACCATTCAATTTGTGTACATGTTCACTTTAAAAGAAAATCCACAAATCTTCAACATTTTACAATAACTTCTCCAAAGTGCAAGCAGGATTTGAAAACTGTTCTGTTTATTATTAATTCTCAACAAAACGTATTCAAGTGATTCTTCAGTACATTTATCGATAAAATGCAAAAACAAACCATCAAAATCATTATGATAATGGCCAAAAGAAAATGACTAAACTTTATAACTTTTTGCCAACTGGTTAGCTGAATGAAAATGACTAATCAATGCATTTACTGATTGGTTAATTTACTTAATTAAGATAATGATGACTCAAAAGTGATCAAAGCATGGCTCAACTGTTGTATGTTGTCTTGATCACTACTTAAGTTATTATCTAAGCTGTTGAGAACAGATACAATTGCGAAGTAACAAACTATTGGCAAATTAACAAATGTCAACCACTAAATAAAATATAGTTCAATAATCAGATCCTTGTTATGTTCTGTAGTAGAAGTACAATGAAAGCAATTACTGATCTCTACCCAGATAATATAAAATTAATAGATCTACGCAAGACAGAACTCAAAATTTTATAGGACATTGATAAAGTGTTCAAAAAGAAAACAATAAAAAAAACGGAACAAGATTTCGAAAGATGACTTCAGATGAGATACTAGAAGAAGTTATACTTAATACCTTAAGAAATAAAATCTCAGAAATAAAACGACCAAACACAATTATACTTCAGATCTTGAGAAGAGTCATATAGCAAAGACTCATAAAACAAAGTTTAAAGCATGATTTGCTAAACCGGTAAACACATTCAAAGAAGCTGACAACAAACTCAACAGTAACTACAAAATTTGAGTACATGTTCAATACTTGATTCAACAGATCAGTTCCCTTTCGCAAACACATGCAAAATGAAAATGGTTTCTAAAGATGGCACCAAGGAAATGGTTCCTAAGGATGGCACTAAGGAAACGGTTTTTAAGGATGGCACCAAAGAAATGGTTTCTAAGGATGTTTCCCAGGAAACGGTTTTAAAGGAAAGGATGGCACCAAGGAAACAGTTTCTCAGGATGGCAGCATACCCCTTTACATGAAATTAGTGGTTTTTGAAGCTACCAACAAAAAGTATTTTATGAATAATGCAGAAGTTAAATGATTTCATACATTCTGCATCAAACATGATGGCATACTCAAATCCCTTTAAACAAATACACAAGTTCCCACAAAGAAATCTAAGAAAAATGTTCTCATGATATTTGTTTTGCTGGCATTCATTCGAACTTGCTGGTCACTTAATCACAAACTATATAACTTCTCATGTATGGAAGTTTTTTGACTAAGAGTAACTTTGATTCTAAACAGAAATCTTTCATTGGCTGCACTTTTATATACTGTCTACGTCACGTCCCATCAATAACGGGCCATAACTTTGGGGCACGTCAAACAGAAAGAGTGATATCCCCTAAGGTCGCTTATGGTCGTAAAATGTCAAAATCTACAAATGTTTATAAATCAGAATATTTTAAAAATATAAAGAACTTTATACACAAATTGCAACTTCAAAAAACAAAACAAAGAACAATCTGAGCTTACAAGACATTGACACATTTTATATCATGCAGCATATATTGCAGTATATTCCAAAATATAATTTTTTCAGCTATTCTTACTCATAAACACATGCGTGTGCTCAGTAGTTTACTCTTTATCCATAAATATGTCCAAGTGACCAATTACAGTATGGTTAAAAATAACACAAACACATTTTTATAATATCACCCTCAAAGAATTGTTTAGCCATCCTTACCCAAATTGTCGACTCCCATTTTTCTGACAATACGCACACTATTTATACACATGCACATGAAATATAAGTTGAACATCAGGTTAACATTAGTGCTTATTTAACATAAACTGTGTGTAAAATTTTGAAAATAGCGACATAAGTAGTTCTGGATAAGCACAGAACAACAAACGCCATTCATCTGCCTTGTTTCGACTGCTGGAAGGAGAAAACCAGTAACCAAGCACACAGATGACACTTGGACTATCTGTCAAACAAACAAGAAGTATTCATATCAAATTAATATATTCCAATATAATCAAGTGATTATCCATATCACCATTATCATAGGTACCAGATGGTGGTTCAATTTATAACACCATTATTACCGGTGCCAATTGGTGTCTCCATAACACCATTATCAAGGTGATGGTCATACAATCAGGCAGTGTGGCACGGTGGCTGATTGGTTAGAGTGGTCAGCTCGTAACCCCCAGTGTGCGCTGACTCCTCTGAGTGAGTGGGTTAGACCCTCGTCCGAGGCGTCAGTCACTGTGTGGGGATCTCGAGAAAGTCCTTCACGCACAATTGCTCTGCAGTAACAACTGCAATTTCGCCATCGAGTTCGTGTGCACTTCTGAGCAAAAGATGTTGGAAGAAGGGCAATATCAATTTTCAGAATAAGTAAAATAAAAAAATAAAAATGTCAATCAAAGTTTAGCTACATGTTTCCAGTAACACCTCTGACTCAATACATAAAGCTGTTTATTCATTCATTCACTCATCAGTTAAATTCCTTAATTCATTTATCCACTCACTCATTTAGTCACAAGGCATGCACAAGACACAGCAGGTCATCACACGGCCTTATTTATTTATTTATTTATTTATTAACACACAGATACGATACCAGACGCGGTCAAAAAAGAGCCGAAAGAGCCTTCAGGCCAAAATGAACAAAGGCAAATGGTTAATGAATAATTACCATATGCACATGCATGTGTATATAGAAACTAGATACGTTTAAATATGAATGATATTAATGTCATGAAAGATCTACAACAAACAATGCTCAAATATTGTCATCTCAGCAAAATGCCAGAAATTAAATCTTTAAAAAGAAAACAGAAAGAAAATGAATTACAAATGTTTTATAAAATGAACTGAAATACATGTACATCAAAAACCTTAAAGTCGTTAAACTGTTGAATAATAATAATAATGATGATACCTGAAACAGCATGTCATTAGATCAATGAACATGCACATATAACTAAAGTACAAGCAAACAAATAGATGGTAAAGATCCTGGTGGAATACTATTATGGAAAAAAGACTAGATACCACCATGGAAAGGAATTTTAAAATTTACTTACCAGTGAGAATTAGACAATTTCGTACTTCTCTTTGATACCTCTTGCCAGGCATATGGCTAAGATTATTCCAACAATCTATCATAAGAACAGCATTGTATCAAAATATGTTCCAATCTTCAACCTCACATCTTTTCTTTTTTACATGAGGTTGACCCCTGGAGCAGGACTTCAGTCCCTTTGGGGTTCTCTCTTCCCTTGCTCTTTCCTGCTTTTTGTAAGCTGAACAGCTTTGTTGTTGTAATACTTTGGGAACAATAAATATTATGGAACCATTATAATTATGAAACAAATCAATAGAAGATGAATAAAATGTATCACATCTGCTGTTGGTTTGTTTATATAATATGCATCCTATGCAGGACACACGACTCACACAAACACAACAAACATTTTACAGTCTTTGCTGCTATTCATTCACTAGGCCTATGAAAAGCTAAAAAATAAAAAATAAAATTACAGAGACAGGCAATCAGGCATTTCCCAAATTCATCCTGGGTGCCAAACATGTGTATGGTGTGGTGTGCCAGATCCCCATAATAACATTCAAACGATTTTTTAGCAGCCTGATCCTCTGTTGCTAATTAATAAAAATTTAATTACTAAATTAATAAACTGCCAATTAATAAAAGATATTAATAATCAGAACTTCAACTGTTTTCATCAAAGACAAAAACTTACAATACGACAACATTTTCTTACCCCTTTGAATTTATTTGTACATAAATTCATTGACCTTTAATCAACCCCTCAAGGTCAATAAATTCATTCACAAATAAGTTCATGTGAAATTCAATTGGAGAATAAATCCTGAAACATGTTTCTTTACCGGGAAACACATCCACCTCTTGAATCACACAATTAAAAAGACTGCCCCCCCGTCAGGAACCACAATGCAGTAGAAATAGTCCTGAAATATTAAAGGGAAATAAAAACAAGACACTCCAGGATCAGTTTTAAAATCACCCCTTACCTGCACAAAGGTAAGTCCAGCAGCAACTCCTCCAATGATAAACACATTGCTAACTGCCCATTCACTCAGCATATCAATACAACCCTAAATATTCAATCAAAGCAATAAGACGCATCAGGATTTATGCATTTATTTACCATTTATTAAGCAAGACAATCTAATGAAAAACTTTGATCAGTGGCACAGACAAATAATGCATTCCCAACACAGCTCAAGATTCTTATTCAACAACCGTCTAACTCTAAAATTGGCGAAAATTGGGATTAGGGAAGAGTTGACCAGAATCAATCCATCAATCATTTTTTTTTAATACAGCACAACAATCAATCATTTAATGATACAAGAGATAAATTGGTCAATCACTCAATCATTTCCTAGATTGACAGCTCAATTATTCTTTAGGTTAATCACTTAGTAGTTAATTACACCAATCACCCAACTATTCATTAAGTAAATCACTTAGTAAATCATTATATATTTTTATAATAATTAATTTATATAATGATTTTCTGTAGGTCTGCAAGCTCATTTGCCAATGTTTCCTAAGGATTTGAATGGTCTCCACTCATTTCCTTTCCTAAGGTCTCCTTGAGTTTGCAAACAGTTACATCCAGAACAGAACAAACCACAGAGCTGCTTGGTAAACAAAAGATTTCCCATCCATGCATACTATTGAGAAAAAGTATCCATTGTTCAAACACTGCTGTTGTTCTAGGCCCTCCATAGGCCCTGCTTCCCAGTGTCCCTTCCCAAATGAACTATTGCACTATTGCAATCGGAAATTGGTCCTCTTCGAGCACATTTGGGCCAGAAGCGCTCCTGTGAAGTACTAACCTCGAAAAACAAAGGTGATATACAAATCATCATAATGAACGAACGAATGAACTTAATTCCCTCATTCGTTATTTAAATTACCACAGAGGATACAAACATAAGTATCACACTAATAACTACTCAGGATTATAAAGCAAGGAATTATTGGACTTTCTGGATTGTCAAATTCTCTATAGACAGCTTTCAAGAGGGAGACCAATTCCTTTGTTGACATTTTCATTGTTATCAATGTCACTTGCCTGTATAGGTGCTATAAATTCGTCTCATTGAATGATACAACATTCTGTTACATTACATTCCATCCCATTCAATAATTGTAATTATACTTTAGCCTTGAAAGTAAAGCACAGGGCAATAGCTTATTCATCAGGGTTAACACAAACAGTGTGCAACATGGGTTAAATTTATAAACTCACATATGTGTAGATGACATTGCTTGCATAAGCTGGTGGAGCAGCTGCCATTCCAGTAACATTGCAATTCTTTTCAAGGCAGCAGGTCTCAGGCACCGACATATTCAGGTGAGAATTTGAACGCCAGTTAGTATAGTTAACTGTTCCACAGCAGTGGAGCTAAGAAAAAGCAAGATGGAAGCAGAAACAGCTAAAGAACACAGACTAAAGATAATGGTATATATTCTTTAAACTTCTGCGACAACAGAAATTAGTTTGCCATGCATTTTAGAAAGCATTGACCTTCAGTTCTGTAATTTAGACCGATCAAATAAAAAATCGGATATCACAGCACAATATAAAAACCAAGTTTACAATCGGACAAGTGTATCAAAATGAAAAAGTGTATCAAATGAAAACACTTCAAAAGTGTTGTCATAATAACATACAAGGCATCAATCAACAGGGAATCTTCTTAACAAGAACACCTTACAATACAATAACTTAAGTGCAAACATCGACAGTTCCTCAACTTCTCACGCTTCACATGTAGCACAAAAGTCCATCCTGAAGTCTCACACAAACTTTGATAAAAATTTAACACAGAAAAAGTTTCACTTAAGCAACAAATTCACCCTCTCTAATCCCATCCACATTCTAGGGAATCTTCTTCCTCCTATTAGGACTTTGGAGCACCAGCTTCATCCTCGTGATCACAACAGGTCTATTCCCGGGCTGATGATTTTACCTCGTGTAGTTTCATTATTAGATTATTATATCAGCGCTTTAATCCCCATTGACTTTTCCTCCCGCCCGGCCTTTAGTCACTATCCGGCATTTAATCAATTTCTATGCTTTCGAATATGTATAATTGTACATAGATGTTTTTATTCGTAGTTGTTAAATTTTCTATGTACAGCGTACATGTTGTGCGTAAATGTCTGATTAAAGAATATACTTACTCACTCACTAACCATAGTCTCTGCGTATATATATATATATATATATATATATATATATATATATATATATATATATACATATGCTCTTTGAAGGCCATCTGCCTTTCTCTCAGAAGCATGCCATTTAGCCCAACTCTTAAGAAGTCGAATTTGGATCCAAGCATATATAACAAACTTATCGCTCTGTATCTAATCTTCTTTCCTTTCAAAGACTTTGGAGCGACTTGTTTCTTTACAGCCTCTGACTAATCTTGAGCCGTCTGGTATTTTTCTGTCCAGGCAATCTGGCTTTAGAGCTCATCATTCTACTGGAACTGCTCTCTTATCTCTTCTGTCAGACATTTACTCTACATGGACAAGTCTCAGGTCAAATGCTCTTAACCCTCTTTGATGCTTCAAAGAGGGCTAACTAAGAGCATAAGATCACAGGCAATCTATACAAATGTACATGTGTAACACGTTGACTGTGGTGTGGCACAGTGGCCGATCGGTTAGAGCGGTCAGCCCGTAACGTTCAGCGTGTGCTGAGCACGTGGGTTCAAGCCTCGTCCGGGGCGTCACTGTGTAGGGACCTTGAGCAAGTCCTTCGTGCACCATTGCTCTGTAGTACAACTGGAATTGCGCCGTCGAGGCGTGTGTATGCACTTTTGAGCAAAAAGATGTTGGAAAAAGGGCGGTATCAAATTTTGGAAAATGAATGAATGAATGACCAATTGGTTAGAGCGGTCGGCCCATGACGCTCAGTGTGCGTCGAGTGTGTGGGTTCGGCCCTCGTCCGAGGCGTCAGTCACTGTGTTGGGACCTTGAGCAAGTTTTTCATGCACAATTGCTCTGCAGTACAACTGCAAGTGCGCCGTCGAGGCATGTGCACTTCTGAAAACATTTTGAAAGAAGGCGATATCAAATTTCAGAATAAATGAATTAAATAAATAAACAAAGAGCCTGCTCAAAAAGAGTGCAGGAACCATTCCTCAGTCCAGTGTTGGAAGGCATTGTGTCAAACACCAGTTCCTAATTTCAAACAAAAGGTTTCAGGTGTCACTCCTTCTTGGGCTACCCTAATGAAATATATGTATTATCTTCGTTTCATTCTATTGAGTTCCTTTCTTCAGAACTTCATTGCCGGATGCCTTAATAAGATCTCTCGATCTCTCTCCCCCTATCTCTTTCTCTCTCCCTCTTTCTCTCAGTCTCTCTCTATATATCACTCTGTCTATCTCTCTCTCTCTGTTTCTCTCTCTCCGCTCTCTCTCTCGCCCAATTCTACAAAAACTCAGCTGATCTGACTTGGCAACCCTTAGCAACTCTTTAAACTAGACTATAGATGACCTATTTTATATATTCGCCTTCTCAACTAGTGTTTGCAACTTGGGTCTTATCTCTGACAGTACTCATTCGCTTGCTGAACACATTTCTAAACTCTCTCGTCTAGTTTGTATTAGCTGCGACATCATTGAGCAGTCAGGTGATCGATTCCCTCCTCCACATTTGCCTCTATGGTTCATGCATTTATTTGCTCATCAATAGATTGCCATTACTTATTGGTCTTCCAAAATCTCGCCAGCCACCTCTTCAATTGGTGCTAAATTCAGTTGCTCGTCTCATTGCTTACCTTCCTCATTTCCCACATATCTAGACCTTCATGACCGAGCACTTACACTGGCTTCTGCTCATAGCATGGGAGTTAAAAGTTCTTTTTCCCTACTTCCAAATAATTTTTCGGTCGGCTCCATGCTATCTCTGTGAACTGAATTGTCACACTCTTTCAGCTTCGCTGTGGTTGCCCTCTCTGCTCTTTAGACCTTCTGGTATGTTGGAATGTTCCTGCCCAAAACCGTGTCTATGTGTCTGCTGGACCTTTGCTTTGTAACGATATTCCCTCTATGACTCGATTTTTGATCATAATTGGGGGGTACTTCTGTACCTCTCAGTTGAGATCATAGGGGTACATCTATTTCTGCTCACTCTTAAGATTTCACACTTCCTGCAGGGCTATTTGCACTGATTAGGTTGTACTGTAAGAGGCATTTTAGAAATATGTAAATACAATACAACCCAATACAATATCTAATGCCACATTTTTAATTAAATGAAGAAAATTCACAACTGTTAATCAATCACCTGTGTCTGCATATTATCCCAGGAAATGGTGACATCCTCATTATTTAAATACTGATCGATGTTGCTTCCTAGGACTTGCTCAACAACACCTCTCAGCTGGATATAAGAGATAAGCAAAATTTATAATCATGATAATTTAATAACAGATCAGCAATTTCAGGCTTAACAGAGCAGTTATCCATTAAAACAATCACAGCAGATTATTAATCTCTAATCATAATCATAATTAAAGATTGCTGATTCACACTCATAACAAATAAGTGACTAAACTAATTGTAAAAATTAACAAAAATGATTCTTAATCATCATCAATACAGAGGGAACAGATTTAACAATTGTGATCATAAATTCTCACTTCATTAATAATGATTAAGAATCAAATCAATTGAAAACCTAAACATTAAAAGAAATTTATTTTCGACACTAAAGCAAGACTAAGTCGCCATGGTGAAACTGGATTAGGCACCACTGAGTAAATATGTACTGATGTAAAAGCTTATTGGAACATGGACTTTAAGTCTTTCAGGTTATATAAATAAATGAAAAAATGCAAAAGATTTATTGGAACGGCATTTTGAATTTGCAGATAAATAATTTAATTTAACTGCAGGCGAATAATGTTTAATGAGTGAATAGTTTTCGAAGGAGACAATCTTTCATCAGCTACGGTTGAAAATCACAGACTAACCTTATTTCTCATTGCAAATGCTGCAATGGCTGCAGCAAATTCAACAATAAGGACAAGGCAAAGAAATGCAGCAAACTAAAACAAAAACACATTCAGAACATAACACCACAAATCATTTTCTGTGTAATTTCATAAGCATGCACACAGGAGCATAGCCAGAAAAATATTTTGAGTGGATTGTCTTAGTTTTTGGGAGTTTCCATTGGACATGGTCACATTTCCCTACATGTTTAGTTTTTCATTACACTAATTTATAACTGCATTTACTAATGCATTTATTTTGGGGGTTTGAACCCGCAAACCGCTAAATACGCCAATTCATGCAAATCCATGGACGAGTGTATGCCTCAGAAATTCATCACTCCCAACAAAGTTCAGAACGATTGGCATCTTATGAAGCATTAAAAATAAATCTTTTCATATAATATAAAAAAATTATTATAAAAAAATTAGTCCATTTTGCTGCAAGACTAATTCAAGTAAATGCACTTTTACGAATTCTCAGAATGACAAAACGATAAGCAAACTCAGACGACAAACCTACCGTAATAATCGTGCAACTTACCGTAACAATCATGCAATAGTTTTCTCGAATTGCACCACAGCAACCAAAGAAAGCAACGATGAAGATCATAGCTCCAACCACAATTAGTAGAATGGCCGCAGGAACATTGCCTCCTCCAAACCCAGCTAACAAATGTTGGAAGTTAGTCAAGATCACAGCTCCAATTATGATCAACAGCAGCCCAGAAATCTAGACACAGGTAACCAGACACTTTCACACACTTACGCTACATTAGACATCAGAACATTTTGAGAAAACAACTGGCATGTAGTGTTTGACAGAGACTGAAAAATGTTTATTGCAGCACTAAGAAAACGAGCAGACAACCTCAAACCAAACCCAAAGTTACAGCTATCAGTGTAAAGTGTTATTGACTTCATTTTTGTATGACATTTGTGAGGTGGGGTAAAAATTGGTTCAAGATTATTGCTCCACCTCCACCCCTAAACCTACTCAGCTATGATAAGTACATTGACTGTATACTGTCCACAAAGATTACATATAACATAATGTATATTATAGCGATTCATAAGATCACCTCTGTATAAGAATCACTCCTTTTTCCTCTTTTGTTTCCTCGTTACTTCTTTCTAATACCCAAATTTCTTCAGTCTCTCCCTGAGTGTCTTTACTGAGTCTACTGCAACAATCTCTTCATCTAAATTGTTCCATGCGTTTATCACCCTAGAGCTATAAAATCTTTGCATCCATATGCCTTCCAGTTTTCATATATTTTGTATCCGTGTACTCTTATTTTATTGTCTAAGGTGAATGTGAAAAACTTTTGTGCTGGCAGTGTGTCCTTTCCTGTCACTATTGTGTCAATCAAGTCTCCTCTTGTTCTTCTTCTCTCCATTGTTGTCAGTCCATATCTTTCCAATCTATCTTCGTATTTTAGATTTGTGTATCCTTTTATCATTTTCGTCGCTCTCCTCTGTATTAAATTTATTCCAATTTTCGTATACAATATGTCAAGTAGTATACAATCATAGAGCAAACATGCTTGCAGGATTAATGTGCTCAATGACAGTGCCCACAAAATTCAATACATGTGCTGCATCTGGGTCACACCCTCTGTAACATCCTGTATTGTGTCCGCCTTCTATAGAGCTCTATGACGAAATTCGTCCTAGCTCAAGTTTAACTAATTATGTCTGAAGTTCAACATTAAAAACACACAGATTTAACACCACTTTCCACGAATGAGCACAAAAAACTTACGAAAAACAACAGATTAAAGATGAACAGCAGATATTTCACGCATTTCAATCCACCCTCAACCATCTTGCTCCGTAGATGTCTTATTAATCGCTCTGAAATAGTCGATAGATGTCAACAAAATTCGAACGGAAAATTTGCTAAAGAGCTTTTACAGATCTTATTCCTTAAGAAAACGGCATCGATTGTTAAAACTTTTATGTGCGCTTCATCGACGCTGTCTCAAATGACCGAGCTGGGTATAGTCCAGCAGATGGGAAATCGAAAGCAACATCTGGCAGATAACGTCATCAAAATATTGTACCATTCCACCGACGTTCCAAATAGTCCGTAATAAAATATGCATGTCAGCGCAGTTTAACCAGATAAAATACTAGGTGCAAATAAAAAAATTCAACTTTAATAAGGAATCGTCATTTAATTCTTAAAAATCAGGTTTGCCACAGAAACAAACACAGTGATAATATTGAGCCTTCAGTAGCCATCTAGCGAAAGAACTATTACTTAAGCATGCGGTGCACACTTAAATCGCGTGTTTAATTGATTAAAGCCTACAACTTATGCACGTGACACCAGAATTATAATTATCATGCATGCGGTCTTTAAGGATTATGGAACCAAGACGTAGGCCTATTCTTAGGATCTGCTTGCAAGCGCATCTTTCAAAATAGCTTAGCATGTCTTTGCAGACACCTTTATTTTAAAGAAGATGCTTTGTTCTCGTTATAAACAAAGCGAATCACTGAATATGTCGGAGGTCTACCTCTATGCGTTGACTCAAGAGTTCTGGGTTATCAATATCATGAAAGTGATTGGTAAAACGGGGTTGGCAGACCATGGGGAATTTGACCTCCGCTTTTGTGCAGCAGCCACACAATTTTGTACAAATAAACGACCTGCCATAAACTTGTAGGCCTATGCAGTCCAATAGTCAGTGATATTTAAGTAAATTCAGTTCGAAAATTCCCAATTTTTTTATTCCAATTCAGCTGTAGGCCTGTGTCGGCTTTCAGTTGATACCTACCTTGGCATCACTCTCTGAATTCGGCCAAATCTCGACATGGGCCTCCACTAGCTAGTAGCCTAGCCTAATCTTAAATGAAGGCCTATGGGCCTAAATCCAGAGAAATGGTGATGATTTTCATTAATTGCAGACTATAGCCTATATATAATTCATTAAAACGAACCTCGTCACCTCGGTCCTGGAGTATTTCACCCTATCAACTCGTTCGAATTGAGGAAATACGGGATAGCAGGCCTACGGCATTGTTGAGGCAATCGCTAAAGAAAGCTTATCATTAATTTTACATTTCATTATCTTGTGTAGGCCTACGAAGAACTCTTAGGGTGACGCGTCAACATCGACGACCTGACATCCGTTGCCATTAGGCCTAGTTGTGATCTTCAAGCAGACCCTTAAACACAATTCATCAACACTAGGCGAATTGAATTAAATATGTGGAAACTGGATTAGTGGCAGATTACCACTACTGGCTTATATCTTCACCTCTCCCGCGGACTTCTCAATAGTTCAGGTTGCATTGCATCGTCGCATGAAATCGTCAACTTCTCGCCAAGCCAGGTAGACCATAACAGCAAGGAAACATTGGAGGCTGAGTACTGCATTTCAGCTGAAGATTATTAATTAGTCAATGCTGTGACCATTGCAAGGCTCTAGAATTAATATGTTGACAGATAGGATATACTTAATTATAATGTGACATGGGTCTGTAATGATAGTTATAGTAATTTCTGCCGCTACAAAGTCTAATGCAAAAGGCATCATCGATGACTCTATAAATAAAGTCTTAATCAGGTCTTTATCCAGAAAATCAGTCAGCTTAGACATTGCTCTTCTCAGTGGAAGTGATGGTAACTAAATCTTTGTCACACGGTCCCCCAAGCTCAGATGCAAGTCTCCGCCTATGTTCAGAGTGCTTAATTAAAGAGTTAGTATACAAAAGTTGTCAGTGTGTGACGATAACCTTCGGTTGCCAGGGCAGTTGACTTCGCCCTCCTCCTTCACCAAGGCTTGGAACTGGCACCACAATAGTCCTAACAGCATAGGAGCCGTAGTATCGGAAAGCGGCTATGCTTTGCCGTATATGACAACGAAACAAGGGGCCCTGCATAACATTCAGCTGCATTATGCCTAGCCTACGCCGCGCTTGCGAAGCAATGCATGACGGACCATTAAACATTCGCTTTGTGTACGCAGAATTGTTTATGCGTGGTTGAAGATTATACGTAGGCCTAAAATGATGTAGCACATAAAGCCATAGACATCACCGACTTTAAGCCTCAACAATGCCGTAGGCCTATTATCCCGTATTGCCTCAGTTCACACATATTTATATGTGTGTGTGTGTGTGTGTGTGTGTGTGAGCCTATTCATCCACCCATTCATCCATTCGTCCGTTCGTCCGTTCGTCCGTTCGTCCGTTCGTCCGTTCGTCCGTTCGTCCGTTCGTCCGTTCGTCCGTTCGTCTGTTCGTCCGTTCGTCCGTTCGTTCGTTCGTCCGTCCGTTCGTTCGTTCGTTCGTTCGTTCATTCATTCATTCATTCATCCATTCATTAGAACAGCATTTGAGGCGGAGCATAAACGTTAAGCTCAAGGCACCAGCTTATTCAATTGGAAAGTAGAAATGATAATGCAAAGATAGGGCTACTCTTGTTTATAAGATATATATAAATATATATAGGCCTATATAATAATATGTGTGTGGGCCTATTCATTCATTCATCTATTCATTCATTCATCTATTCATTCATTCATTCATTCATCTATTCATTCATTCATTCATTCATTCATTCATTCATCTATTCATCCATTCATTCATCTATTCATTCATTTATTCATTCATCTATTCATTCATTCATTCATCTATTCATTCATTCATATATTCATCCATTCATTCATTCAGTAGAAATAGCGATGCAAAGATACTCTAGGCTTTCATGCAGCCATACAGTGTACAAGTGTACATGGTTGAGCACCGAAGTGCAATCGATTGACCTGCATTGTTGTCGCTGCCTTTATTGGAAAATGATCTGTTTGGAAAACCTGTTCTTTCGATTCTGGGGAACTGTGTTATAGTCTGTGTTAGAACCACTGTAACCATGCATAATAATGGTTGCAGTGGATCTGGCACAGACTATAATATGGTAACGTCTTCTGAATTACTTAAAACCCTACTCTTTGCTATTTTGTGCTCTGTTAACGATGTAGCCTATACCCAGTGTTACCCACGCCATGGCTGCTGTCAACTGGGAAATACCGTTCATATTGTTTCCAGAACCTGACAACTCGCGTCTGACAGTCACCGTGTGTAGCCAACGCACAGGCTAAACTGATTTTATTACAAATAGCACGTCTGTGCCAGGCAAACACTGAGTCTTTGCAGTTGCGTATGCGCTGTATACATGGTCTTAAGCAGAACTGTAAGAACGCTAAAGGTTCTACTTAAAACTAGATCTTCTATTATATTAGATACTTAATAAGTTAGATTATGTTAGGGGCAACTAGCTACACATGAAGAGTAGACACATGACAGTTCAGATACAAACTAACTTTATCAAATACAGAGAAGATGAGGTAGTAATAAATATATATATATATAATGATTACGACTAATACACAACAGTTACATGTACTTACTAATATGAGTATGGATGAGATGATAACGACCAAGTCCTAAGATGACATGAGTTGACGAGCCTGACAAGATATCTAGAGTTCTCCGGTAGTCAGACTGCAAAGTTCCTAACAGTGCTGTAGCTTATAAGTGAGTTTCCTCAGCCAAAGAGGAAACTGGCCTATCCTAGAACAGACTACTTTGATTGGCCAACTTCTGACCACTCAAGGTATGCCTAGAATGTGGGTTGACTGTAACTGCTAGAGCCTACACGAGTGACTGACAGAACCTATACTGTCTGAATTAGTGAATTAGCTAAACCTAATGTATAATAATGACCTATATATATAAATTGTTCGAGGCTATCTATTGTAATGTAATGTTCCGAATAATCACGGTTACAGAACTATTGTAATTTCTGTTTCTAGACGTTTTTGCTGATAGTTACTGCTATAATGGCTGGACGAATTCATATCACCATTCGGATGAGTGGGAATTCAAAGATGTTGATCATCGACAAGGTAAAAATCACATGCAGTTGTATGGTCTCGAGACAGTGTCTCGGTCTCGAGACGTCTCGAGACAGTTTTTTAGTGTCTCGGTCTCGGTCTCGGAAGCCTGCTGTCTCGGTCTCGGTCTTGAGGTAGTGTCTCGAATTTTTAGAAACTGTCTTGAAGTGAAAGTCTTGTTCTGTCTCGAACAAGCGGTCTCGATAAGTTTCGCGTTAATTGTCTTACAATTTTGCGCTAAAAACTTAAACCGGAATTTACGAGAAACAGTAATTCTGGTTAACGCACGAGTCACATGATACTGAAATCAATTCAATTGTCTTTAAGTGGAAAAAATGTCTGAGAGAGAACCTGAAATTGTGAAGTTTGCGTTTACGCAATTTGAAGTTAGGCCTATTGACAAACATAGCTACTGGCTTTAAGTTTGTCATTGAAGTAAAACCAGTATAACCGAAACGATCGGAACAACTTCGAGTTTCTCAGGGTGGGTAAGGATATGTGCAAATTTATAGGGCCTAATTTCGTTTGGTATTTGGTATTGAATTTGCTTGTTTAAAATCGTCTAGAAGATTTCAGACGTGCTTTCTCTATACTATTCAGAAAATAGTCCGAAAAAGAAATATCGAAGAAGATAAAACTCGGCAAGATAAAAACTGTTCTTGGGAATTGGTACGATATAAATTATAATTAAGTTTCAAATTGAAATTACAAATGAACCTTATTTCAGAAAACTGATATATTAGTATTTCACAGCCTTTTCTATAGGATCCCTTGTCTTTTACTGTCTCGAACTGTCTTGAACGTAGTGTCTCGGTCTTGGTCTCGGCACCTCACTGTCTCGGTCTCGGCATCTCACTGTATCGGTCTCGTCTTGGTCTTAAAGCTTAAAGTCTTGCATACGACACTGATAAAAATAAGCATTTCATTGCATTAGTTTAATCGTTAGTTTTTTGCCTAAAATTAAGGAGAGACCAAACATAGGCTTATTCGCGTTTAGCGTAGGTCTATTCTGTTCCTTATGTTAATTATTGTTCTGCTCGCGGTAGTTTTGATGTGCTTCAGACGTTCAGCTTATCACAGATTAAACTGTTTAAATAACTTTGACGTTCAACGCCCATTTACATGTAGGCAGAGGACTACAATAAAGGACTAGCGACGTTTGACATCAGTCTGTAAAATTGAGGTAGGGACAAAGCTATTGGATAGAGAAGCTTCATGTAAGCAGTGGGATTAACTACCTTTTTTGCACGTTGTAGGCCTAGATGAGAGAGTTAAGTAACTACTTCTAAGGTTGCGGAGTGGCGTAGTGGCGGAGTGGCGTGGTTGAGGAGACGTACCGTCCAAGGATTCAGAGCCTTTGGTAATAAACTGCCATCTAGCGAATTGGTTCACTCTTTCTCTGTCTATGTAGCAATTATGCCCAATTATCCATGAAACTCGCAATAGCCTATGTCGTAAATGAAAAATGAGGATTAAAAGTGTACACATATTTATTATAAATTAATTTGTCTAAAAATGACGACATTCTAAGAGAACCATCGCAAAGCTTGGTTTCTTGCGAAAAATTAAATATTTTGATTTGGCGTTCCAACACCGGTGTTTCCTAAGAGAAACTGTTTTGGCCTTATAAGAGAGCAAAACCAAGACTGTTACCGGAGGTCTACCTCAATGGATCGATAAAAGCTGGCTGATTTATCATATCCTCTCAAGTGATTGGTAAAACGGGGAGTAAGAGACCATGAGCACTTTGACCTCCGCTTTTGCCAACCAGCAACAAAACAAAACTTAGGCCTAGTATTTGCAGCAGCTTGAGTTACACAGCTTTAAATAATTGTATTTTAAGCGAACATAATTTTGTCTTTAAGCAGAACAAATTCGTTTCGAAATAAGGAAAATCCTCATGCAATTAATTATAAGTTATAGGCTTATCCATGTACGTCAGCCAGCATTCAACCGTTGCCCACTTATTGAGTTCACTTATATGTCGCTGAATTTTAGTGGGCATATGAGAAACAAATCATTATCAGGCTCGCCGAATTAATAAACTATGAATTTATGATAATGATGACAACGGCGACGACGACGACGACGACGACGATGACGATGATGCTGCTGCTGCTGATGATGATGATGACGATGTCAATGATGATGGTGTCGTCGTTAAATAGGAGTTGGTTGTCGGTAGGCCTATTTTGCCTAATTTTGATGAAATGACAGATATTTGGTACCACAGTTTATTCAGCTCAGTTCTGCAGCTTCTGCTGTGCAATCTGCTGGGACTTTCTTTCATTTTGCATGACCTGTCAGAGAATAAAACACTTCAGGCATAAAGACTTAGGTCTACTTCTGAAAATGTGCAAGCAGATCGGAGCGGTGAATCAAGATCCATTTCTTCTTATAGGACAAAGCGTCTCTTAGGAAGTGGATTGGTAAGTTCTGTCAGTTCGAATATTTGAAGTATACAACCACGTGACACTGAAATTCTCAGTAATAGGATGACGGTGTAACTTTTAGACAGCGGCACCTTGCCATTATTAGCCTAATCCTAAATATTTCAAACGCACTTCTCTGACTAATTAAGACTAACTGACTTTAAGCAGCTGAACGAAGACCAAGAATCCTTCCTCTTGGTATACACACCAAGATATCGGTTGTTGAACCGTTGTTCTCAACAGCGTGGTCTTAAGAAGAAGAAAAAACTGCGCACAATCCACGACAATCTTATTTCACATTCATACACTAAAGTGACTAAACTAGATAAATCATGATAAATTTGTGGGCTTACTAAATGCACATCAATACCAGCAGTAACCACAGGCGTAGCTAGGGTATTTTGCGCCGGGGACAAACTATGAAAACTGTACAATGTCCAAATAGTCCGAAATAGCAAGGTTGTTTAGTCCCTTTTTATTTAATTTCAAACTGACAAGCCGCAGCATGATTAGGCCTACAAACAAATAGGCTAATTTTCTATATACAGAGTTCCAACACGTGCGCTAAGTTCATCTTCCTCGTCTTTCCGTGTAATTAGCTATAGGCCTACTGCTGAGACGCAAATTAACATTGGTAGGAACCTAAACAATAGATTTATTTTAGGCCTACATAATTAGCCTACATGGTGAATCCACGAACCAGGTGAGAGCCTTTAAGTAAGTAACAGCTGTTTATACCAATATAGGCCTAAAGTATATTTTGTAGTTTGGGTCTTCTTTAAAACTATTTTTTCGCATCGAACTTGTTTTCAAGTAATTATTTTAAAAACGTTAACCGGAAGTCTGCCTCAATGGTAAAGGTTGGCTGATTAATCAAATCCTTAATTCGCATATTTACACATGCCTGTACGAAAGTAAGGAATGAATTGACAATGGTCGATTTTGTGTCGTATTGACTGCTGTGTTGTACGTTGATTTGGCCTACTTAGTCGTTGGGACAGCAGCCTGCATGCGTAGAGTCACAAATAGGAAATAGTATGCGCAGTCATCCTTTGCTTCCGTCTGGGTGTATTTTCTGTCGTCGCTCGTCCTTCGTTATCGTTCCTTCGAGCAGCCAGTCGTCCCTGATGTTGGGAAGATTGTTTTTCAAGAGACCCTCGTTAGCTCGTCGTTCCAATTCCGCCGTCAGAGGAGGATCTTTGTGCGATGCCAGGAGCTTCTGCGAGACGACCGCATTGGGCTGTGATTCCGTTTCGAGACCGCGCAGGAAGTCTTCCTCAAATGACAGCGGAAGACCACAGAATTTCAAGATTGCTTTGGCGGCAAAGTGCTTGTCTTTGATGATGTCCTCGTAACGGACTGCGCTAACGTCTAATCCGTTAAGACGAAATTCCAAGTACAGCTTGCAGTTGACCGCTGCCATGACGATTCCCAGCCCTAGATCATTCCTGAACCTGAATTTGAATTCCCTTCCCAAGTAGCCGACGTAATCGAAGCAACCCTCGGTAAACATTGCCGACAGTTTTCCGAGAGCGTTTGCCATTATGAGTATCGGCGATTCTCTTGAAACGCGGTAGATGGAATGCGCCACTTTCATTACGTTCCTATACATGAAGAGACACTTACTGTGCGGGTAGATGTCCGTGAAGATTGGAAGCGCGTAGGTGTATAGCGGCATGATCTTAACCATGTAGGCCAACGGAGTAAAATTCTTATATGGTCTGCAGGTCCAGCGAACCACATCTCGGCAGAGCTGCTTCAGCTGAGGCGAGTCTCCTCTGCGCTTATACCAGAGAGCCAAAGCACTCGTCGAGTCTGGTTCCGAGATGGAGATGCATCTTCCCGTTGTTTGTATCATCTGCAGCAACAGCGTCGACCCGCATCTTCCAGTGCTGAAGAGGAAAATCAACTCTCCCTTCGGATCTCCGAGTTCTTCCGCCATACGATGAAAATGATTCAAAGGAACGATGATCAGCTGATTGTTATTCAGCACCTCAGCTTTCCGCATGAACGAACAGTACTCTAATTTCCATAGATGCCTGCCCTTCTGTTTAGCCGCCCCGAAAATGGCGTTCTGTTCGTTTACCGTTATCAGCGATATGTGATCGTTGTCGAAGATGAATTTCGGACTCTCGAATCTGTTGTGCGACAAGATATAGTCTTCGATGGAACCGTGTTGCACATTGTCAAATTGATTGAAGCGAACAATATCAAGAACCTGTGCGCAACTGTTGTAGTTTTCTGGTCGTCTTGATTCTCTGATTCTGTCTGCGGTTCCGTTGAATTGCCAGTAGACGCTCTGTATCGTCATAAAGATGAAGCGCCACAACACAAAGGCCATTCGTTTTGCGAGGCGCTGCAGGAACAGCTGCCAACCATACAGGAGACTCATCTGAAACAGAATGAAGATATAAAGTCTTAAAATGTTATGCTTCTGCCGTCTGCTTGGAATCCTATTGCCTAGGGTCAGTTAATTTTTATAACGATCACTCTGATTGTTCCCTCTAATGTCTTGGAGATAGTGTGCGTAAGAAACGTTTTGTGTACAATATCTTATAAATGGTTCATACTTTTGTGCACCGGTCCCAGCTGGATGCAATTGCAATTAAATTAAGATCACATATAAAATCTATGGTGTTAATTAAATTCTGATAACCTAAGGAATTCAATTGTATAAAAATAATTAGTGAGGGTACGTTGCGCTAACACCCGACTATTTTATGTCGTCTGTAGGCCTACTTGAAGATTATGCTCAATATGCTTCGATTAAAGAACTACTCTATGCAATATTTAACTCATAATCAGTTTGTGTCGTTTAGATTTTGCGAGACATAGGCTTATTACACCACTGCACTAATATGTCTATTTAACTATTCATGTATTCATGTGATTAGTTCCCTTCAGTATCACCCAAAGAATGATCTGAGATGTGTATTTCTTGCAATTACAATGTTAACTAAAACCGATGACAGTTTCGATTGCTGAAAATACCGTCTTGAAATGTTTCAAAAGAAAAATTTAGAATAGAAAACATTCATCAGTCGTCGCTTCATCTTCGACGCTGCGTAGTCCGAGAACTCCGCACACATTCATGCCATAAGAACTGCGACCAATGATACACAGAGAACTTGAGAGTTCTCGTTGAAGTTTTGAGTAGTAGGAAACATCGTCGTCGCTCGCATTGTACCCACAGCTTACTAAGTTTATATACGATTATATTATTAGTCGAAATTTTTTTAATCTTTAAATCGGGTGAATGATTTCGATCCATGTTTTACAAGCATTCAATTTTAAATGTGATAGGCTTAGAGGCAATTCTGAGAAAAAAATTGTTGGAAGAAGGGCGATCTCAAATTTCAGAATTTCAGAATTATAGCATGGTTTTAGTGCTTACCTTAGACAACCACAGAAACAAAGTTAAAATGAAGTCCCCGGCCTATGTCTTAGTTATGAACTTTCCTATAGATTGTGTTATACCTCGCTTCATCCAAATGATCGAGCCGTACACTCGATGTTTAAACTTTTATACCTATTCTTGCACAATGAGTTTTAAATTGGTGATCCTGCTAAGGTCGACCTGAACCGATTTTATCTGACCATGCCAGGTCGGAGGGTGACTAAATAGAATATCCGATAAACGTCCTTTACTTGTGTACTTACTTAGGGTCTGGACTAAGATAGATATGAAGCACCAATGCACCTTCAGAGGCACAGGAACAAGGGCAAGCTGATAAGAATGGATTAAAACATGATAGACAGCGCGGTTAGACAGTTAGACAATGGGCTCAGATGACAAAGACGACCTTAGACTCTGGAATTGTTGTGCTCGACTTTGGAACTGATGCCGTCGTGATCCATCCTCATGCTTTTGATTGATGAAACTGGTAGCAAGAGACCACGGGGACTGACTTTGACCTGCTATTGCCAATCTGGGTTAAAACTAAAACTTTATAACAAGGCTTACATTATTACGCCTACTATCATAGGTCTACATTAATTATATGCATCTGTCCGCGTAATATAACGTCCTAAATTGAATTTTCTGTTGGCATAAGTCTGTCTTTAAGCATCACGAATTTATTCCGACATAATATTATGTCTATGTAAGCTGTAGCGGCTACCCAACTTGCTTATCAATGAGTTCGTTTAAATCGAGTCGCTCGAAGCTTACTATGCGGTCGAAGTCCTCTTGTACAGAAGCTTACTATGCGGTCAAAAGTCCTCTGGCGCAGAAGCTTAGGGCCTTACTACTATGCGGTCTGAATTCCTAATGCACAGCATTACGGATCTATTTCGTTTGTCAATGAATTCGCTGAATCATAGTCGCTTGAAAGTTATTATGTGATCCGAAGTCCTCTGCACAGAAGCTTACTATTCGGTCAAAGTTTTTTGGCACAGAAGCTTACTACGTAGTCGGAAGTCCTCTTGAACAGAACCTTACTGTGGGGACCGAAGTCCTTTTGCCAAGAGGCACGCGGTGCGGGTCTATAAATACAGTTAACCAGGTCAGCTATGACGATTTTAAACTGCTATCTGTAGGCCTATATGATACTCTAATCAGTGATTGAATATTTCCTACATGCAGTTGAAATTTAGCAACCTAAATGAGCCAATAAGAAGTTGATCTTAGACAAATTACTTCTCAGAAGTCATCCGGCACAGCATGCAAATAGATATAACAAAGTCCAGTGTCCCCACGGCATCAAGAAGTCCATTCTGACGGTGTCTGACGGTTGTCTGCCCCTAAATGAGGCAGGCGATCTGCGGGAAGGCGACAAAATAATGTGCCTTGTAGCGGCTACCCAATTTCTTTATCAATCACATTAACCAACAATTAGCCTATATTAATATTTATCGATCTTTCCAACACGCAAATCGTGATCGGTGTTACCTACAAATAGGTCAGATTAGCACGCTATAGGAGAAATTGATGAATGACACGCTGCAGGGGCAGAGCTGAGGAACCGAGTTTGACTCTCGTATCTCCTGCAAGGTCGACTATAGTCCTTCTCTCGTTAGGTGTATAACATGATCGGTGTATTTCACTGTTGCCGACAGCTAAATTCTACTCCTGGAATAATTTGTCATAATTCGCTCATACCCTGTCACATGTCACGTGGAGAGCCAGCAGATGCGCGGCGCATTTATTAGCGTAAACTTCTTTTCTTAATTTTCGGCGTCTCACTCGAGATGCCGGCCCTGGTTTTTAACATGGATCTGTCTCTGGAGTTGGTGAGTCCGTTCCGATTTCTATAATCTGTTTAAATGGCTTAACTGCTCGACATTTCCTCTCTGTCTGAACACTTTGTTATTCAAATCCCTGTTCCCTCACCGTCATTACTATCATCCAGCCAATCATCTTCATCCGCCGCATCATGCATGCATCAATACTCCTCCTCCTCATCTCCCTACGCTGCCTTACATTCAATACTCCCCACCCAACTTATCATCGCTCAACGCACACGACAGCATCAGCCCAATATGGCGGTCTCGCAGTAATTCCACTGTGTTATTTTCTCACGCAACCACGCATTCGCTACAAACCTCATAAAATGTTGTCATCTCTATATACGTCTCCTTCTCCTATGCGGCGACATTTCTTTGAACCCCGGGCCACTTTCTACATCCACCTTCAACCTTTGCACACTCAACATTCGCTCACTTCTAAATGAAAAACATTACACTGCATTACATGACATAATTTTATCATCTAACCACCGCCCTGATATAATCGCCTTAACTGAAACTTGATCACTTCTTCTTCGACTAACTCTCAACTTTGCAGCTGTAGACCTGACGGCTACTCTCTCATTAGCTCACCCCGGCAGCCTAAAGCTTCATCCAAAATTTCAACATCTAACCTCGGAGGCGGGATTGCCTTCCTAATACGTGAACCAGCCGATGTCCTTGCATCTCCCACATACTCATACAAAACCTTCGAATCATCATCTGTCACCATCAAACTACCGACATCTAGACTAACAATCTACAATATCTACCGACCTCCGACGTCATCAGCTTACTCTGCAAAACCAAGTGTTTTCCTTGAGGAATTCAATTCATTTCTATCTGTTGCTGTAACCACACCCCATGAATTTGTCCTCACTGGAGACATTAACATCCACGTCGACAACCCTGGCGATCCATTTGCATCCCAGTTTCTTTCCTCTCTAAATTCTTTCAATCTGATCCAACATGTCTCTCTCCCTACTCACATATATGACTACACCTTAGATTTGGTCATTACTTCTGTCGCTTCTGGCCTATCACCAATCGTCAACAGTGAATTCAACTCGCCCTCCGATCATTATCCCATTTTCACATAGCTCAACATTGAACCATCTTCTCGCCCTTCACCCAATCTGCACTCATTCCGCCGCATCAAAACTCCATCGACCTCGATGCTTTCAAACTTGACCTTGAATCCTCCTCCCTGCTTCTCAATCCTCCAACAGATCTCGTCTGCATACAACTCCACCTTGTCTGAACTCGTCAACAAACATGTTCCAATCATCACAAAGCCTAAATCTCATGCAAAAAATCCACGGTTCAACTCTTTTCTGCAAGCTCTACAATCATCGCGCCGTCGCCTGGAACGAGCATACAAACGAACACACGACGTGTCCATTCTCAACAGACTAAAAACCGTAACAAACAGATACCACAGCCAACTTCTCTCAGCCAAGAAGCACTACCTATCATCTCTCGTTCACTCAAATTCATCCAATCCTCAAAATCTTTGGAAAACTGTTAATAATCTTCTCCACCAAGGCTCCTCTAATTCACTTTCAAACTCTATTCCACAAGCATTCATTGCCGACTTCCTTGCATCTTTCTTCACCGACAAAATATCCTATCTCCGTCTCTCGTTACATACTCTCCTATCAAAATCCTCCTCCTCCTCCTTCTCAGACGATCACAATTTTGACACCTGGTACATCTTTTGACATATTCGAGCCTGCAACTGACGAAGAAATCATGACCCTCATCCAAGCCTCTCAAAACAAACAATGTCACCTCGATCTAATTCCAACCTCCTTACTAAGAAACTGTGCAACTCTTCTCGTTCCTACAATTACGAAGATCATCAACCTGTCTCTATCAACCGGCACCTTTCCTATGCTTTTCAAGGACTCGATTGTTAAACCACTCCTCAAAAAACCATCCTTAGACAAAGAACTTCTGTCCAACTACCGGCCAATTTCTAATCTCTCTTTCTTATCCAAACTCTCGGAACGGGTTGTCCTCTCTCGTCTCAATGGTTTCCTAACCTCAAACAATCTCTTCAACCCAAATCAATCTGCATACACCAAACATCACCCTACAGAAACACTACTCACCTCATTATACAACAAACTTGTTATGACGATAGGTCGCCAACAAGTGTCTTGTCTATGCCTCTTAGACATTTCTGCCGCCTTCGACACCATAGATCACGTCATTCTTATCAAACGCTTTTCCTCTACGTTTGGAATCTCTGGTACTGCCCTATCCTGGATCAAGTCATACCTTTCTTCACGCTCTTTCACTGTCATTGCCTCTGGTCACTCATCTAGTTCTCGTAGCCTCACCTGCGGTGTTCCTCAAGGTTCTGTTCTTGGGCCTCTTTTATTCATTCTATAAACTTCCCCACACAGTAAAATCATTTCCTCGTCTTCTGTAGATCATCACCTTTACGCTGACGATACACAACTGTTTTTATCTTTCTCTCACTTACAGATGCATTAAATCCCATTCAAAACACCATCGCCCTCATATCAACTGGGATGACCACCAACCTCCTCTGTCTAAACCCTTCAAAAACAGAATTTCTCATCATTGGCCTATGCGTGAGCAATTGAACAAACTTACATACCCCTCCGACTTTCTTCAAACGAACCTAACTTATCCTGTGCCTTACTCTTCTCCTGTCCGCAATCTTGGAGTCATCTTCGATAAGAACCTTACCTTTTCTGACCACATCACTCAGCTATCTCGCACCTGCTATATGCACATCCGCGACCTTCGTAGATTGCGCCCAATTCTTAACTACAAGACTGCATGCACAATAGCCACATCAATTGTTCACTCAAAGCTAGATTACTGCAATTCTCTCTTTCACAACATTGATTCCTCACAAATAAGACGCCTACAAACAATTCAGAATGCTCTTGCCCGCGCAGTCACTAAAACCCCAAAACACCATCATATAACCCCTGTCTTAAAATCACTTCATTGGCTGAAAATGCCTCAACGCATCCACTAAGAAATTGTATCTATCGCCTACAACGCATTTCAAACCTCTCAACCCTCTTACATTCGTCAACTCCTTACAATCCAACCGCCCAGATCAACTCGCTCATCGTCATCGTCATCGTCATATCTTTCTCTATTTCGACCTCCAGTCTCATCGTCTCTGAAATTCTGCAACCGCTCCTTGGTCTATGCTGCACCAGCACTTTGGAACGGACTCCCAAAAGAACTCCGTCAGTTTGCTCATCCCCACATTTCAACTCCAAATATAACTTCTCCTCCGCTTTCATTATTCCCTGCTACTTTCCATTCACGACTAAAAACCGAACTCCTCAATGTGTCCTATCCAGATTCTACTCCTGTGCCACCGCATGACCACCCTCATCATCGACTACCACCGTAACACCATGCTGTATCCTCGGCTTGACTCCCTGATTTCGACCCGGCACCGAAAGGAAACGAGAGTATTGGCTATTGCGGACTTGATTTGGCATAGCGCCGGTAAATAAGCTGGTCTCTCTGACGTGGCTTTTGTGGGCGCTGAGAAATTTTCGAGGATTTGCATTACATTACATTGTCACGTTTGTATTCGTAATACGGTTTGTAAGTTTGAAATTAGACGAAAACTTGAAGAACTCCGTACTCCGTATGAGGACCTATAGCGCGATTCCAAAACACTGCACGTGATAGGAAATTTTCAGTTTCATTTTCCTGATCAGCCGCCGAAATCCATAAGGTACGTCAACAGCCTTTGGGACTCTGTTTTCACAGCAGAGTCTAGTGTTAACTATCTATGTAGGCCGCAATTCCGCTAAGTTTGCTACATGTGCCGTTTACATGTAGGTCTACTCTAGGTCTACTATTAAAATTACGTCCGTCCGTCTCCCAGTCGCTCTTTCAGTCTGAGTAGTTGGCCTGATGGCAGCTTATCCCTATCTTCGTGTACCCTTCTTCTGTATACCTACTAATAGATCTGTAAGAACGCTGAAGGTTCTACTTAGACTAGCTCTACTATTATATTAGATGTTGATGAGTAGATTATGCTAGGGGAAACAAGCTACACATGAAGAGTAGACACATGACAGTTCAGATACAAACTATCTTTATTAAATACAGAGAAGAAGAGGTAATAATAATAATATATATCTATATAATGATTGTGACTAATACGTAACTGTTACATGTACTTACTAATGTGAGTATGGGTGAGATGATAATGTCCAAACCCTAAGATGATACGAGTTGACGAGCCTGACAGTTCTTCGGAAGTCAGACTGCCCAGTTCTTAACAGTGCTGTAGCTTATAAGAGACTTTCCTCAGCCAAAGAGGAAACTGGCCTATCCTATATCAGACTACTTTGATTGGCTAGTTACTGACCACTCAAGGATCAACTATTGACCACTCTAGCAATGAGGGCTGACTGTAACTACTAGAGCCTACACGAGTGACTGACAGAACCTATACTGTCAGAATTAGTGAATGTTCAGCTAAACCTAATGTATAATAATGATCTATATATATAAATTGTTCGAGGCTATCTATTGTAATGTAATGTACAGAATTATCACGGTTACAGTCGGTCGGCCTTTGAAAACCGAACCTCCTGGTTCGACACAAGGTACATTAAACAAAACTAAGACTAAAGAACTACAGTCGTCTTGAATTCGTCTTTCTCTCATTGTTCCACGTATCTTGTACAGAGTTAAAAGAAGATCGTGTGAGAGTGACAGCGATGAGTTGGCTGTATATAATCGTCACAGCCGTCACATGGAAGATGTGGATACGTTTCCCGTGACTCATCCGTAGTCGAATTCAAGTCGAAGGATAACACGACATGAGTATAACATGAAATAAAACATAATCAGAAATGTTAAAAACACGCAATATAATCAGAACGCGGAAAATAGTAATATGTAATGCAGTGTAGAAACAAGACGATACAGAAGTTAAGCCATCGAGTTCTCGAATTAAAACATGTGAGGCGTGGCACATTAATTTTTTGTCACGATCTGCAAGCTGAAATTATTCTCGCATGTTCGACGAAGTTGATAGAAATAGATCTTCTAATAATTATCATTATGCATAGTTTGGCTATATATCGATAATTTTAGATAATGCATGATTAAATGAGTCAACAATGAAAACGCTAAAAAGTAAATATGCGTATCAATAAGGCACACGAAAACTAAGTCTATTCAGACAACTCTGAAGTTATATAAATAAATAAGTTCACACTTATCGGGGGTTGGCCGCTGAAAACCGGGCCGCCTGGTCCGTAAAAAGAAACAAATAGAAGAACAAAAGCAAAAACACGATATAAGAAGAAATGTCCATAAAATAGTGCGTAGAAATAGGGAAGCGTAAACCAAACAAACACGAAGACTACGGTACTATAACATGGTTGCCCTGAAAACGCGTCGCTACAGAAAACGACTTCAGACAAATGGAAGTCATATCGTCGTACAAACGTACCACGAAGCGACAATGGATGAGCTTAGCTGTATGTGAACTGCACAGCTGACACGGTTGATTGAAACTTAACCGTGCTCGGCCAGAAAGCGTGTTCAGAGCGTCACGGAGAAAGCGTACAACCCATGTTGTAAAAATAAAACACAAACATGAGCATGAGCTATCATTGCAGCAATTGTAAAACGCTGAAACACCGTAATGCGCAATCTAGAAGTTAAGAGCAAGTAACGATGAGTGGACTGATGCAGCATAGTAAAATCAGCCCAAGTAAGAAGCAATTCGGGACGAAACCAACCGGAAACACGTAGGTCAGTACAAGAAAAAGTACCAGAAATAATGTAATCAGTAGGGCAACCCAACACGGTCTGTAGAGGGACAAACAAACAATGAGAGGCGGACTTAAGCTCTAGATAAATAACAAAAGAAGGTCTGGAGCTAATGGAAGGACGACGACAACGCCACAGTTTGCGCGCCACGTAAATGCAAACTAATAAAAAGAAGGTGTAAAGGTAAAAATCTGGGGGTATCGCCTGGTGTAAAGAAGGAAAGGTGGGAAGAGGAGTGGAAGGAGGTGCGGTGACAAGGAGAAGTGTAGGAAAGGGAATCGAACGAGCCGTGTGGACGTTGTGGAGAAGAACAGCCAACGCGGTGGAAGTTAAGCGAAGTCGATAAGCAAGCCAGAAGGAAAATATGAGATGGATAGTCACGGTCGCCGCAGTGGCCGTTGCCAAATAACCGGGAGGGGAGGTAAAATAGGTGGAAGGAACAGACAAATCACCAGTAAGCAGAGGATCGGCAATGGAACGAAAGATGGTTACGTCCGCCTTGGTAGCGTGGATGACCTTGTCAAGACGAAGACGGACGGCTTGGGAAGCGGCCAGTTGATCATCAAAAGAGTGGTTGAAAAATTTCATGGGGGGAAGATGTACAGGAAGAGGGGAAGAGAGAAGAGTATTATTGAGGAAAACGCCGAGGGTGTCATTAGCAAAGAAATGCTGGAGAAGAGCAAGGTTGACGGGATAGCGAAGAACGGAAGTAACAGAGTCAGAAGAAGAATTGCATTGAGAGAGACGAGGAGGGAGGAAACGGAGAGAGGTGGAAACAGAACAAGCGCAGGGAACAGAATAAAAGCAAAAGTGACACGGAGGAGGTTGGGGAACAGGAGAAGGACATGAGACGGTGACATTGCGAGCGTTGTGCAAGAGGATTTCCGGGTAATCCAAGACGTACATATCGGTGGAAAGAGATGGACTCTCGATGACGTCAAAAGCACACAAAGACTTAATAAGATGCGGAACGTCGTGAAAAAGAGCGAAGAGACAAGAAGGAGCAGAACGTGCACGCAGCAGGTCAGAGGCGAATGTGGCAGGTGGTGCGTTGAAACGGGTAACTTCCGCATAGTAAAGAGAATCCGTGGAGAGAAGGAAATAGTTGTGAGGTGTCTGTAAGGAAGTGAGGAGAGAGGAGTTGTTGTGAAAGGGTACAGGGAAAATGGTAAGTGAATAAACGTTAAGGGTAGTCAGGAAAACTGTGGTAACAGGAAACTTGACGGTAATGTACAAATCGTTGGCAGAACGAAAATAAAAAAAATCAGCGTGTGAGAAATAATATACTGGGTCGTGAATGGCCAGGTGAAGATGAGGAAAACGACTGGTGAGTGACAAGCTGATGTCCGTAAGAGCTTGACGAATAGTCGAAACAGAAAGTAAGGAAGTAGGTAATCTGCCTAAAGTTAACAATTCAATGGCGTTGTATAACTGATCTACCTGATGTTGTAGTACAGTATAATCATAACCTTTTGAAATCATGTGATACAAGATAAGGTTCAACCGTGACTCATGCTGCAGGAGCCTATGTCGGTCACCGACGATAGTGGCGAACAAATCAGTGTAATCGCTTTGAAGTAAGTACTCGAGATGATTCATGCGCTCCTGAGATAAGGACATGAAAGAGGACATGTGCGCGGAAGCGGTTTGAAATCCAGATAAAAGTTGTGATTGGGATTTGCTAATGGCCTGAACATGGGCAGAGAGGATGTCCACATCGGCGGTAGTAGCGGTCCCAAAAAGACTCTTGGTAATGGAACCGATGATAGGCAAGAGTGCACGTTTGGGTTTGCCAGAGGAAGGGGGGTACGCAGAGTTAGGTAACAAGTCGTACGCTGCTTGTAACGTATGGTGAAATTGAAAATGAGTGCGGTTGGTGTAGGAGACAACCAGACTACTGAAAGAGGGAAATTCGTTGCAAACGGCGTGGTAGATGGGAACGGAACATCAGTTGGGGTTGAAGTTCCATCGTCGCAGCGTTGGCAGGGTGTAATGAAAGGTATGCAACCAGGAACCACTGTCAGTTGTGGCTGTGCGCACGCGTTGAAACAAAACGCCGTAGTTGTAACGCTTCACCGTCGTAGGAAGGAATTCATCGGCGAGGATGGTGTGTATCCCAAATGCTAGAAGCATACACGGAAGGGAAGGAAGATGGATCATTCTAGACACAGAGAAACAGAATGGACGAAAAAAAATTAAATAATGAGGAAAATACCGTAATGTGTAAAAACTATAACGTAATGTAATCGTAATAGAAACATGAATGATAAGGAACATGTCGTAAGTGACTCACGAAAAGGGTAGCGCAAAAAGTGTGATACAAGGGGAATTACAACGTTAACGCGTAGCTTACGGCAGTGGCGAAGTTATGGGGAACGAAGATCATTAAATGTTATAAATGTGATGCAAGCTAGTGTGGTTCGAGAAAAAAGAGGCGAAAATAAAATCAGAAGGGTTGACAATAAGGCCAATAAGCGAAATGCGCTATAGAAGGTACGACCTGTCTGAAAGGACGATCAATGGATACGAAACTAAAAAGAAGTCTAATAGCAGTGAAAGACTGAGAAAATGTGTTCATGAACACAAAATGACACGAGACACGATGGTGTAGGACCCGCTGTTCGACGTTAAAATGATAATAAGTAATAAAGTTGATAATAAAATACGGGAATGGTTAAAAGAATAATATCGGGTGTGGTGTGATAGGAAAATTGAGGGGGGTGTAACTCGTTCACAAAGATCAAACAATTGTGAATATTCAGCATGAGAGGGGGTGATCAAATCCACCAAACAATGCCGATCCGACAATTATGTGACCAAATGTTAACAAGAGTGAATTTAGAAGTTGCGCGTCCGCAACGAGATAATAATAAGCAATAGAGGGAATAATGTAATATCATGATAATAAACGAACGAGTTCTGGGAAATAATAAATGCAAATGGCGGCTACAGAGTAAGGGCCCTTTTGCGTTTGCGACCTTGTAAGGTGTGTGTCAGATGGTAATGGTGCTTAAGGGCATCTGAAACATTCTGTTCTGACTGCCACGAAGGTGGGTAAGTCGTGTCTTGCCACTCTACGCGATAATGCCGGGTGCCATTTATAATTTTGCAGCCCAATAGCCTGTTTGCTTGATACCACTGAGAAGCAGTGGGGGTCAGGATCATGGCAGGAGGTGGTGGGCTGGAAGAGGGTGTCGACGAGGATGGGAGAACGACGTCATCAAGAAGAATGTCCTGCATCGGATTCTGGTCGGTGACGGCTGTCGATGCGAGGTCGTTCGATGGAGTGTCGATCGGGTGCGGATCCAATACCGATGCTTGGTCATCCGGCGTAGAGGGAACGGTGACTGGATCCGGAACTGGAGTAGAAGTATCCAGTGGAGTAATGACTGTGTCGGATAGTGACGTGCTTTGTGAGTCGGTGACCGGCGGCGTAGGCGCCGCTATGAGGTCCTGGAACCGTGCAAACAATATATCTTGGTTGTCGACAAAGGCTTTCAGGCGATTAGTGTGTACTGGTGCCTGCAGACTCTTGTTCGTGTGGGCGTTACACAAAAAATACGTGTCACGCGCGCCACACTGCACGATGTAGTAAGGTCCAATGAATTTTCTCCGGAGCTTGTTTGATGAGCCCTTCGGATTGTATTAATCTCTTAACCATACATAATCACCAGGTGCATAGGATGCCGGGTGCTGCTTGGCGTCGTAATGTTTCTTGTATTCGTGTTGAGCAGCGAGAATGTTGTCACGGGCGATTTGGCGGGCTACGTGAAGTCTTGGTAATAACTCAGCTATGTGATTGTCGGCTGTGATTCTGCCAGTTGATGGTGGAACCAAGGCTGTTTGTAGTGGTAGGTTCATCTCGCGGCCATAGGCGAGGAAGGTGGGGGAGTATTTGGTGGATAAGGACGGAGTTGCACGCAATGCGTGAAGAACGGCGGGTATGTACAGATCCCATTCTTTCTGAGTTAAGCAGTAAGAGCGGAGTGCTGCCCAGATAACTCTCCAGTAGCGCTCAACCTGCCCATTAGTCTCAGGGTGATAAGAGGCAGTGAGAAGGCGCTGGATGTGGAACCGGGAACATAAGTCCTTGACCACAGTCGCCATGAAGGACTTCCCACGGTCGGAGACCAAAAATTTCGGTGCTCCATACCGAGTGATGATGTGGTTATATAACGCTGTGGCCACGGTGGTGGCTTTCTGGTCAGCTGTTGGGATCATTTCCGTGTATTTGGTCAAGGAATCCACAAAAAGTAAGATGTATTTGTGCCCTTGGGCCGTGGTTGGCAAGGGTCCAGCAAAATCATAATGCCAGCGCTCGAATGGGCCTGCTGCGGGTATGGGGTGAAGTGGAGCGCGAGTTGAAACTGGTCCCTGTTTGGATCGTTGGCAAATGTCGCAACTCGTAATGAACTGAAGCAGATCTAGGTACATTCCTTTCCAGTAGAAACGAGCGCGTAAGACTAGGTAACACCTGTCTATCGCCGAATGCCCAAGATGCGAATGGCTCATTAGGCCACCCATGATTTCTTAGATCGTATACCCCTGTTCTCCACCATGTAAGAACGCTGAAGGTTCTACTTAGACTAGCTCTACTATTATATTAGATGTTGATGAGTAGATTATGCTAGGGGAAACAAGCTACACATGAAGAGTAGACACATGACAGTTCAGATACAAACTATCTTTATTAAATACAGAGAAGAAGAGGTAATAATAATAATATATATATAATGATTGTGACTAATACATAACTGTTACATGTACTTACTAATGTGAGTATGGGTGAGATGATAATGTCCAAACCCTAAGATGATACGAGTTGACGAGCCTGACAAAATAGTTAGAGTTCTTCGGAAGTCAGACTGCCCAGTTCTTAACAGTGCTGTAGCTTATAAGAGACTTTCCTCAGCCAAAGAGGAAACTGGCCTATCCTATATCAGACTACTTTGATTGGCTAGTTACTGACCACTCAAGGATCAACTATTGACCACTCTAGCAATGAGGGCTGACTGTAACTACTAGAGCCTACACGAGTGACTGACAGAACCTATACTGTCAGAATTAGTGAATGTTCAGCTAAACCTAATGTATAATAATGATCTATATATATAAATTGTTCGAGGCTATCTATTGTAATGTAATGTACAGAATTATCACGGTTACAGATCGAAGCCAGACGCGTGCTGTGAATGTCATGCCATATATATATATATGTATATATATATATATATATATAATTTCTAATATTCAACAGCCAATATAATTGCGTGTAGGTGAACGAGTGGCTACTGGGCTCATTAGACAACAATTCGTTGAATTTGGAAGAGAATGACCCCGAATGTGCTGACCATTAATACTTTAGAGTGACATTGCATCAACATATATGTTCAACTGTAGGTCTACGTTGACCTTGCAAAGTTGCGAACACGGAACACATGCCCCGTTTTTACCCACATAAAAACACTCGAGCAAGCTTCTCAGACGTGTGCTAGGATATATATATATATATATATATATAATATAAATTCATTTACTAACTGAAGCTGACAAATACGTAGTAAGCCTACGTTTATAATTATATAGGCCTACATGATATTATAATATGGTAACATATCAAGTTTAGAAGGAGTCGAGTAGAACAATGGCAGCCTGCAAGGCGCCCATCTGCATTGAATTTACATATTTCTATAGCGCCTGTCTGATAATAGGCGCATCTGTCCAATTGCTCGTTTTGAAGTCGACCCAAGGGAGTGGAAGGCTGAGTCAGCCCATTGGGGCCCGCATCCTTCTGTGCAGGATGCTCGGAGTCGTCTTGTTTGGAAGAAGGAACCGATGCAGCACGTGACTTAGCGGCTTCGAAAGTTTGTTGTAAGGCGTTATATAAATAGCCAGATACATAGGAGAAATAGGCTACTGTGCGTAATCAAGAAGATGCGATGTCAAATTTCAGTTTTATTGCATTGTATTAACATAGTCAAGCCAGTTGCTGAATACTTAAAGTATGAAAGAGTTACTCTGTCAGCGGAACCAATGGTTAGTTACAGGGATATTATCTTTTCCCTATCAGTCTAATTTGTTACTTGAATTTTTAATGCTTTATTGTTTGTCTGAAGGGATTTTAAAAAACTATGGTTGTTACCCTGTGCATTTATTCTTTGTTGAAACTATACGCTCATTCTTATGTAGCACTGTAACCGTGATTATTATGAACTTTACATTACGATAGATAGCCTCGAACAAATTATATATATAGATCATTATTATACATTAGTTTTAGATGAACATTCACTAATTCAGACAGTATAGGTTCTGTCAGTCACTCGTGTAGGCTCTAGCAGTTAGTCAACCCACATTCTAGGGATACCTTGAGTGGTCAGTAGTTGGCCAATCAAAGTAGTCTGTTCTAGGATAGGCCAGTTTCCTCTTAGGCTGAGGAAACTCACTTATATGCTAGAGCACTGTTAGGAACTTCGCAGTCTGACTTCCGAAGAACTCTAACTATCTTGTCAGGCTCGTCAACTCGTATCATCTTAGGGTTTGGACATTATCATCTCACCCATACTCACATTAGTAAGTACATGTACCAGTTATGTATTAGTCACAATCATTATATATATATATATTATTATTACCTCTTCTTCTCTGTATTTAATAAAGATAGTTTGTATCTGAACTGTCATGTGTCTACTCTTCATGTGTAGCTAGCTTCCCCTAGCATAAGCTACTCATCAACATCTAATATAATAGTAGAGCTAGTCTAAGTAGAACCTTCAGCGTTCTTACAGCACTATAATTTATTATAAACCTCTGTGCCACTGTCTACTATTATTATATATGGGGCCGTCCATAAATGACGTCATGCGAAATTGGCTGATTTTTGACCCACCCCCTCCCCCCTTGTCACACTTCGTCACAAAAAGTCTGACCTCCCTCAAATATGACGTCACAATGCTCTGACCCCCCCCCCCCCCAGAAAAAACCACTTCATTTAATTTCAAATAAAACATAAAAATTAATAATTAACTTTTTTAAACATTGCTGAACTTAGCATAAAAAATCATTTTAAAATAATCGTAGACTCATCGTCTATTAATGCTAAAAAAATGACTTATAGTTTTTTTCCACAGCAGGATGAAAAGTTCTGAAGTTCTGGTTGAATCATAACAAATTATTATTTTATGATTGCACACAATTAATTTTATGCTTCTCCATTTTCCCATGGGGAAGCAAAATGCTCCTTAATGGAATAAATTGGGGTAGCACAGATCTGTTCATCCTGTGGTATAGATATTCCATTCAGCTCAAGATCTTCTTCCTCCATCCAATTCACACTCTCTCCATTTTCTTCTCTCGCGAGTATAACCATTAGTTCACGTTGCCGACGTGCAGCTACTCTCTGTGGCCTAATGCGTTTTGGTGGAATAATTGATTCCTGCTAGTGAGTTGCAGAGTGGTTGCGCAGCATGACTAACGACGCGAAGTATGTGTGACATTTTTTGCAAATCCTGTCGCCAAGCACGGATTGTATTGACGGACAGTACAAGTCATATGGAATCAACCGATAAGGATTTGAAGAGCGAGGAAGGATGTCATCCACTTTCAAACTTTGAGTTACAAACAGAGATGGGAATTTATGAGATGCTCCGTCTGTTGTCCTTTCTGGAATTTTAAGACCTTCGCTGGTTTGAACAACTGGTAAAGGAGTAGGAAGAAATCTTTCTGTTACCACACTAAAGTATGAGCTTCTTGGTTTCGAACAGCACTTGTTGTCAGCGCATTTTACAATCTGTGTCAAGTATTGGCTTGTTCGTACGTGGACGTCGTACCATTTCGGATCTCTGGACATGAAGTTCTGTTCCTGGATCTCAGTCTTGGTTGGGTCTATGTATTCAGCCACTGTCGGAAAATTATCGACAATCAACTGTGACCAAACTTCGGCTAGAGTGTCTCCTGCGAACTTAAAATTTGTCTTTTCAAGTTCGGAGTCGATGGTAATACCTCTTTCGTTCAAATGACTACCGTAATGGTCATGTGGTAATATCAATCCAGCAAGTTCCTTACTGAGTGGTGCCATTTTTCTCTCGACCCTATTAAATGCGCTTCTTCCTGGAGCATTGGTAGCTATGAATAAAGCGTCAAAATCGTGCTGAAGAAAATGGTGGATTGCAACTGTAATTACTTTTTGGTATCTCGGGTTCTCGTCCGGGCCACCGTCAACTGTCGACACCAAAATTGGTTTCACCAATTGATCAATACCACTCTTTGTTATGGCATCAAACTCCTTGAGAGTGAGCAATTTTTCTAAATCAAGTCCATGGCTGAATGCTGTTGATGACGAGTGTTTTCCAGATCTAATTGCTATGTATGTCGGTCCCGAATAACCAACAGCTTCTGGGTTTCCCAGACCATTAGGCTGAATTTGGATTCCAGCATAGACTGAAGGAATTAACTTGTGTCCTGCTGCCACAACCCAGTCGTGGTCAGGCAGACTGACTCTGTACTCAAGGTGCACCAGTAGTGGACTTTGCTTGTTAGCAGCAGTCAACCCGATTGGAACACGAGCTTTATCGTCTTGACTCAGAAAACACACCTCATTCGGGTCTAGCATGGATGCCAACTCTTCCAAGTGCCTTATGGTTGCCGTACAAAACAAACCGTCTATATGTTCTGCATGATGATCATTTTGAGCTCTGATAAGCTTTACAGGGACCGTTGACACATGACGCTGACCTTCAAGAGATGAACTGCGCTTTGACAAAAGACGAAGGTAGAGCCCACTTCTACTGATTGTAAAGCCATCCATTTTCAACTGTTCAGTTAACTGGTCTAAAGTTTTTATACTTCTGTACACATCACTCTGCCTCCTTTCATGCGACGCCGATCCATACATAGCAATATCTACAATAGTTTCTAGTAATAAAGGCTGATCTTCCTCAATTCTCGGCCTACCAGGCTGTGCCCTAGCTTTCAGAGATGTGCGTAGTTCTGGATTATCTTCAAACAGGTCATTCAATTTTCTTTTCTCTTCATCTCTTGCTTTCTGTGCTCGTTTTTGATCACCTTTTTTCTTCTTCAACTGGTTTTCCAATTCAGTTTTCTTCTTCGTCTTCTCTTTTAATTCTATCTCCTGTTCATGAGTAAGCATTCCACGTTTTTGTCGCTCGTACAAGCCAACCAGATCAGCATTCACAATATCAATCTGTGATTGCAAATGCAGCTGGACTGTAGCAATTCTTGATGTTGCTGAATTGCTAGTACATGGCGCTGCAGCATCAGCCTTTACATGATCATTGGTCACTAGCTCGTTTCCATCAGACTGCGAAACAGAATTCGGAGGCATTTCGACAGAAACAGTTTCGATAGGCACAGTCTTGGGTTTTTTTTGTCGACTGATGACGTTTGTTTAGCCCAAAAAGAAAGAAGTGAACCTTTTTTTGTGGTGGAAATCGCCTTTAATTCTTGAAGCCAGTGATCAACTTTAACTTGCAAATCTGTATCATTTTTTATTTCATTCCATTTTTTAACCAGTTGTTCTTGGCAAACCTGTTTGCTCTTTGTAGGATATGCCAACACGTACGCATCAAAAAGACACTGGAATATTTTACTTTTGTCCATCGTGATGGATAATTTGATGCTATTAAAAAAATTATTAATTGAAATGTAATTATAAATTGCATAATGCCAGTTATTTTTACCACCATAATTATTAACTGCTAGAGTAACGCTTTATACAGTAAGGATTCTTCATAAATTGTTATAATAAATATTACATTTTAATAATACAATTTTTATTGTAATTAACTATCACCGTTTTTTTACAATTCTTGAAAAACGGATTTTCAAACGTATTGTGTCATTGTTCTGTGGTGCATTTCTGTACTGCTGCATTTCTCTCTGTTGCATTGTTCTTGCTATATTGCATTCTACTGCATTTCTCTCTGATGCATTGCTCTCTGTTCCACTCACACTGCGAAGGCTCGCACTCTGTGCGTTTATTTTACATTGCATGATGCCAGTTATTTTTACCACCATAATTATTAACTGCTAGAGTAACGCTTTATACAGTAAGGATTCTTCATAAGCAGAATAAGATACAAACGATCATCTGGAATTATACTGCTCAATGTCAATCAGAACGACCGTTAACGACCGTTATTTTTTATAGAGCAAAGTAACACTCAACGTATTATTAACTTTATGTAGATATATTTTTACTGATTTCGCGCCGATTATGCAAATTTGAAATAGCGCATTACGCTGGTATGACGTTATATTACGCAAAACTTTCACATCGATTTTCTCGAAATTTAATGGCAAATTTTGAGATACGCCAGAATAGTTCTCGGGCAACGTAATAGTGACAGGAATTACAATACTTACGTTTTATAATATTATTAATTCGAAAATAATGCGTTTTTTTAAATATAATAGCCTACATTGAACGACTGCATAAAAGAATAATTGCAATTTTCTCTTCCTGGCAGAGTAATAATAAACGTCAAAAGTGAACATAAATTTAGAACCAAAATTTTGTCAGAAATCCTATGCTATTGGCATCTAGTGAATAAAAGAAAAAATTTATATTGCTTTATAAAATGTTAAAGGACGTTTTTAGAAATTTATCAAAAATTATTTTTTTAATGTGACGTCACATTACTCATACCCCCTCCCTCCTCGTCACACATCGTCACAAATGTCAGACCCCCCTCCCCCCTAAGTGCGTGACGTCATTTATGGACGGTCCCTATCTCTATTATTCAGTCCATGTCTCTGTAACATTGCGAATGTCTCCACACCACACTCTTCCTCACCAAAACTGACTCACTTTTACGATGCGCTACATTTGGTCGTCCTTCGGGCTTCTTCCATTAGTCAGCAACCTTGAATCAGTGTCCATTATTTCGACGTGTGATTCAGTAGGGGTGGGGTGCAGAGGACTAGAGGGGTGAATGGGTCACTCGGTCGGAGAATACCCTCATCTCATTAACCATCGTCTAGACGATATATCGGTTGAGGTCAACCGATGTACAGAGCGATTTATTCATCGGACTAACCAACTAACCATCTGGATCTGGCCATTGAAACGCTGTGTCCATAGAGAGAGTGATCGTTGATGGCTTTACGACCGTTTACTCACTTTTAGAAAGAATCCGTTGGGATTCTAACAAATTAATTACTGATTAAATCGGCGCAGTTTAAATAACGCCCACTGTAAATTAACTGCTAACAGTTTTCTTGTGCCTTTAACCTGACACTTTGGTAATTGGACAGGAAGGGTCAGTGTGTAGCCGATGTGCATATACACTATGTGTATGGACATTATAATGTATGTTGTATGGATGCCTGTATGTCTGGGTGGAGAACTGGTGAAATGCATATTTGCATGTATGTATGTATGTATGTATGTATGTATGTATGTTGGTGTGTAGGTATGTAGATACACGTATGCAAATTTCAAACATTACATATTATACCAAACCGAAGAACCTCTTCTTTGTGACAAGATACGTAGTTACGTACAGCACTTCGTGAGATTTCGTTGTGAAATATATTGCCCGTCTCAGGATGCTTTCTTCGGTTCCGCCCACTGCGCCACTCACGAGTCTTCTCCGTTGGTCTCAGTTCTTCCGTTATATCTGGCAGTTTCTTCTGCTGAGTCAACACCGCCTGAAGGCCTCACCGGATTGGTTCATGCTTACTCTGTGGTCAGCTTTGAATGGTCAGTTTGGAATTAGGGTGAGCGAGGGGAGGGAGGAGAACGGTGCTTCGTTAAAGAATCGTTGTCTCTCTTGTTATCCAGAATGTGGTCATCGTTGAGTTTTCGGTGAATGGACAGTCACGTGATCCATGTTTCTTGGAAGCCGATGAGTGGACTCCTTGTGGGAGAGACTTGGGGCTCAGAGGGATAAGAGTGATGACCATGTGCAGGTCAAATGGATTACTCATATACGAATGTGCAACGTCATTCGTTTCAAATGAGGGATCGGCACAATTACTACGAAATGAGTAGCCGATTGCTTAATGGAAAGAAATGATGAGATCAGCATAAGTCTACGACGGTCACTGATTGGCTGTAGGATCTAGGTTAACTACATTTATGGCAACCGTAACTAGTCATCTTTCCCTTGCGGCATATAAAAAGAAAGCGCGCCAACAGACTAGAACATTGACAGCCGAAGAAGTTTCGTAATCGAGACGAAAGTTAGACAACCAGACGATATACACCCTATTCTCTTGCCAGAGTCGACTGCAGAAAGATCAAACAGAGGTTTCCTATTCGGGTAAGCACCCAAATTAGGGCTTTTTAACTGTAGCAGAGGTGCACAACCTCTTTCTCCAAGGCCCATATTGCATTTTAGATAAAAGTCGAGGGCCACAAATACGCCGTAATGTATAAAAAATTTATAAATGCAAGCATCTCAACACCTAGCATTTTAAACAGGCTTATGAATGTAAACCTAACGACTTGCTAAATGAAAACAACGGAATTCAATACCAATATAAACTTGCTTAATCTTGCATAATTTATGTCCAAATCTAATGATGATGATGATGATGATGATGAGGACGATGATGATGATGATGATGACGACGACGATGATGACGATGATGATGATGATGATTTAAAAAATAATAACAATAGGTTAAATAATTGTAGCAACGATAGCATGCATGTGATTATTTGGAATTATCGTAGATGTAAATATGTACCTGATATCTATTATAGTCTGAATCCAATTGTCCACTTCTTACGATGTTCTCTTGTGGTGGTCACCATTTTCTTCCTCTTCCGTTCGTTCTGGTCACTCTGTCGTTGATCGTCTCTTCCGTTGATCTTTTTTCCCTGTCCGCCACTGAATTCATCCGATCGAGGAGGAATCGACATGCAACCAACGAAAGTCTCGTTACTAATGTTAGCCCTACAGAGGTCACCATGGCGGATGGGTCAGAGGTCGAGGTCGAATGCAAGGCCAGCTGGAAAGGACGCATAGTTCCAGACGATATTGCGAACGTCAACTTTAACGTAGGTCAATTATTCGTTAATTAGGCCTACTTCTTATAATTACACATAGGACTATAGCTGTTTATCTGGCTTGTGTAGTTGCGGAACTAAACCGCTAAAAGTATTTTTATTGCTCACATCTTTGCGTATATTTGACATTTTAGACGTAAAATGCCTTTTGAGATGGAGAAAGTAAACCGGTGAAAGATAGTGGAACATTGAAGCAGATTAAAGGAGTAAGAGAGAAAGCAAATTAATTAAGACAAGGAGCAAACACATTCGCTTGAATAGGCAAGTAGCCTAATTGATTAATTGCCTCGCTTAATTGCCTCGCCCAATGCTGAACCTCATTATACCATAAGTCCTCAACCTGTAAATATACATGTGAGCATTTTAGGCCTATGTATAGTGAAGGTTTTTGTTGCGTTCTGACGGCCGTGCTATCAATAAACGAAAATACAATATAATAATACAGTGTTTATATTTCACCTATTTTGAATTTATTAAGCGCCTCTAAGTTCTCTATATTTTGATTAATCCTCAATTTATGGGTTGAGAAATTGGTAGTGAAGGTCTTGCTCGAGATGATGATGATGATGACAATGTTAGTGATAATGATGGTGGCGGTGATGATGACAATGTCGATGACGGTGACGATGACGATGATAATGATGTGACTACACGGTTACTATCTCAGAGGAAGATCAAACTCGTACCTTTCGCGTTACAATGCGCTTGCCCTGACTGGCTGGATACCGTCCCCGTGCACAATGAGATTAGAGAGAAGGCAAGCGAAGAGACAGACAAAGAAAAAAACGAAAAACGAAACCTTAGGATTGATTCTAAATACAAGTTAACTTTGAGATGACATTCAAAGCGCCCCCGTTGAAATGCCGACCAGTGGCCTAACTTCGTGACCCTGAATTCATCAGATGAACTATGTACTGCATTGTAGTTGAGTATTTATAGAGCGCCTCTTGTAGAGTGAATCGCTTAGAAGCGATGCCATTGCGCAATGCCCCGCGAGAAGAAACAGGTTTTGAGAAATGCAAAGAAGAATCAGAGACTTTCAGATAGATAAAACTGTAGAGTGAACAGAAGGAGACAGGGCATTCCAAAGAGTGCATTCCAATTACAGCAAAGGCTCGAGAATAAGCCATACTATAGCCTAGCTACTGTAACTGTTCTGATTCGACAGTCTGTTGAACGAGCGAAGTGAACGGAGTGATTTTAGAATGAGAAATTTAAATTGTATTGCGGGTCCTGTTCATGCCAATCGTCAGAACGATTTCGTCGGTTCCAAGAGTTGCGATGCATTCCGATAATTTTACCCAGGAGTAGTAACATACTATAACTTAATTAAGGGTCAATATAGGCATGACGTCATCATAAATGTATGTGCGCGTGTTTTTTGCTGGCAGTGGTGGATTGCCAGTGACACCGTTCTGCCTCTGAGTGCTCTTCTTCCTGGCGTTACGATTCGAACCGTCTCCGACGACTACACGGAGGACGACTCTCCCCTGCGCAGCGAGAGCGTAAGGGTCCTCACCATTGATCCATCGATGTACCGCCTCCTACCACGTGGTCTCAGTCGATTCAGCTGCAGCGCCCAGTCTCATAGGCACGGTCACTCGGAACCAGCATTCTTCTACGTCATCAAAGTCTGAACATTCCCTCAACCAACAGATAATTATATCTGTACAGCATGCTTACCAAGGATCTTGCACTGCTCTACTGAGACAGTGTTCAAAAGATGCAGATGGTGCTTGGTGTTGAGAAATTGTTAGCGAAGGACTTGCACAAGGTCCTCAAGGTCGGCACGAAGGTCAGGGTTCGATGAAGCCTCATTCATTAAACATCTACCTGTATAACTATGTAGGCCTAATACGACTTAACTGATTTTTCCATGATTAACCGAAGTTACCTCTATTATGTAATAAGACTTGACTGATTAGTCCCATGATTCACCTGAAGGCAATGCCATCAAATGTTTGACCTTATTAAGGTTAAGTGTCAACACCTTTATAATGCGCTGAATACTATTATTTTAGTACATTTAGACCCTACTGTAAGAGCTCTGTGGTGTAATGAACAGACCACGGCGTTGCTATGGAAACTGATAATTCGCTTCATATCTTTGGAACATATCTTTTGACATTGTATTCGCTTTGTGACGTCACATTTATCTAAGACACTGCTGGGACGTCACAAATCACAATCATTAAAGATAATGCAGGATTCAGCAGGAACGTTGCACGTTATCAAAGACAGTGTAGGAACGTCACAATTATTAAAAGCGCAATTATAGGAAAATTGTTTTCAATAGGAAATGCGTCTTGTTTTATTGTAGCTGTTGATCGGTGTGTGGTGTACGCTTGAAATAAAAATTGTTACGATATGCGCGCTACAAAAGTCGTTGGCAAAGAAGGCAGAGGTTCCATAGTAAACTTAAAAACAAATTTGTTCACACGTCTCTCTATCTGTTGACCGCATAGGTTTTGAATCGTTGATGCGTTATTTTTGGGTCTACTGGGAATTATGTAATAGTAGACGATTTTGTTGAAGTTTACAATAGAAGACGTCGGACGAATAACTCAGTTAACCTGGCTAACGCCGAAGAAGATACAACCATAACGTAATATGAAACATTATAGGACTAATATAAGTCCCAACCTTAGCGTCGTGTGATTTGGACATTGTGAGGATACGAAAGTATTCCCATATTAGCTACAAATGTCCTACATTCATGCTGGTCAATGGGCACAATAAAAATTTAGGGCACAGAGTTCGTCGCAAAGTCACCATAATCGTCTTCAACATTCAGCATACGCCTACGACTTCGACATTTTTGGGTCATCAGAAATTTCTGAGATCTGGAAGGATTTGTGTTAAGAACCTCGATGACTAAAGTGAACATTGCGCACGAGGTCCTTGAAAGGTTAATTCAAACGGGCTGAGGTGATGAAAAACTACCAAAATCAAATCTAACCCATTAAGTTATGAGTTTCCAACAACTAGCCTAATTTCAGAAGCAGGTTAGCCTTAGGAGAACCAGCGTAGACGTAGGCCTAGGTCTATATATGGCCACTTGACTAGATACGTCGGTTTACACGCATAATCGGTATACACTTAGCACATGATCTGAAATTGACTTAAAATCTTTTAATAAGTGATTTTAATAAACCAGCCGTCTATTTTTAGCTCTTAATAGAACAAGAGAAGCAATTGTTGCCAATAGGTCCTTCAATCGGACGAAGGTCTACCCCTGGAGGCCTAGGGTCATGGCAACCATCTATAGACGTCATTGGACATTAGGAGTCTAATGAGTCAGCCAATCTAACGGTAGGTGGGAGTCCGTTCCAACACCGCGGACCAGCGACCGAGAATGCACGATCGCCAAAACGCGACCTCATCCTCCGCACGCGGAGATCGGTCTTCACAGAGGATCCGAGTCGCAGACAGGACGCGGAGGAGTGAGTCCCGAAGCAGAAACTGTGCAAATACCCGGGGGCTAATCCATGGATCGATCTAGATTATTATATCTTTAAAATGTAAAATCTTAAAAATTTCGTGTAGACGGGCGAGCATAGCAAGGTAATATGTAGACATGTGGCAAGTGTGTGATTAAGTGCGATTCAAAACCTCAACTCTGCAGTTGGTCATGCATTGAAAAGGCAATGCATGGCCAACTGCAGAATTGAGGCTTTTAATCATATGATTTCGAGACCCACAGCTTCATTGAAGTTTTAGTGCTTTAGGTGTCCGAGTCTGGTGCATAGATTGAACTAAACTGAACTCTGTAAATTAACTTGCGGTTTGTCAGCTTGATTGTAATTAAACGAATATTGAATTGAATTGATCAGACTGCATGATTTTTGAAGATACTTGTTTCAAAAACCAAATATCAAGAGAGTTCAAACTCTACACACAAATTAAACATTTATTGAGAATGTCGTCTTCAGATCGGACGACAACATTTAAACATTTCTTCAAGAAAATAGAAGCAACAACACTTTTCCATTTACTGTAAGCTGCTTTGACAAGAGATGGAGTTACAAACGGACACAGGAATACCCTTCAGGCGGAACAGTCTTCTCACAACAAAAAGTATCTTACAAGACAACAAACTGAGGATATCAAGAGAGATACAAAGAGGAGAAAACAGTGACAGTGGGAGAAATGCAGTAGTACAAAAGATGCAAGGGAGTGAAATAGTAAGACTGCCAAGACAGCTCCCTTTTTGCCTCACACCAAAATTGGATTCCCAGTGCACAACACTGGAGTAGTTTGCTCACTATATTTGAAAGCAAACAAAATTCCAATGCTTCATTATCACATCATACCCCACGAAATCTAAGGGCGACATCACATCTCTACAGGGATCTTTAGTAAGATGAGTTTTTATTTTTGACTCAATCTTACTACATTTGTCTCATCATAAGAAAAAAAAAATTCTCAGCAAAACAAGACGATATAATATCCAATGACCTTCCATATTAGTAAAAGTTTTGATTCATTGTCAATGGTACACGACACCACGATAAGAACTCTATGCATAGCAGTGAAAAGCCGAGAAAGACAGTCCATGTTATGCATTCTCTCAGAAAAAAACCTTTGTTTTAAATGGTCATCAAAGAGGTCAATTCCAAAGCCTCAAGACCTAGTGAAAACAAATTAAAGAGAAATAGCTTGGTAATGTAGTTGGAAATACAGTCATTTTCTTTTGCAATAGGGCATAAGAAAAACCTGGGATCAATAAACCTGGTAAAATATCATCGCCGATAACAACCTGTTGCAGACAAAAGTGTGGCACAACAGAAAATGTTGTCCCTCAGCATAGCAGCCTTAGACAGTCTTAGACAAGACAATCAAAATACAGAATTCCAGCAAAATATAACAAAAATACGAAATAACCGGTAATGATCATTATGCCACTTCATCACAAACTGCATCTCACAGGACAGCGTGAGCACAGTTGCTACTGAGATCATAAACTGCATTCACCAGTTAAGTCTTCACGATTTAGTAAACTTGTGCTAAACAACGTGAAACAAAGCAAAGTTTCTTCTGTCGATTGAATCTATACAGAAATGAAACATCAGATTTGATTCAAGTTGCCTGTTAATTTTGGAATTGATGAAAAGAACTATAATAATAATTTCCGTTTAATTTCAAACTGACAAGCTACAATCTGATTAAAAAAACAGCATGAAAGAATGATCACAAAATATTACTGAAGTCGAATTTAACTGTCGGCAGCCATACAAGGCGCTCATCACGTTACACGTCTAATTTGTAACCAACACTACCACTTAGCAAAAAAAAACTCGTCAACCTTAAAGAATCCAGTAATCGAACTTGGCCCCACAATCCTGTGTGTTAACCCTTACTCTACATCCTCACCATGGCGAATAAAACAATTCAGTTTGCTCAGGGGTGTCCAGTTAGGGGTAGTCCAGAGGCAAATTCCTCCAATTTCAGGTGGGGGGGGGGACATTTTTTGCGTCTTAGGGGGAATATCTTGCCTTCCTAGCACTTGTGACTGGGGGTTTGCCTCAATCGATCAGGGGGCGATTGATGCCCCTGATTAAGCTTAAAAAGTCTGTCCAATAGAATAAAAGCACAAACTCTATTACTTTAATGCAGCATTTTTCAACCTATTCACACCTGCAGACCGACGAAAATAGGAGAAATATTTCGCGGACCGGATGATATAGTATTTTATTTATTAAATGTAATGATCTAAACTTACAATTATTTGTTAGTGCAACATCTGCTGCTGCTTATTTGGTTTAAGATGTGATATTTGTGGCTGCAATTTTGTTTCTGAGAGACTTGTGCATAAACAATGCACTGCAAGGTAAATGTTTCATACACAAATATACAGGATGTATTAGTCACCAAAAGACGTTCTTATTGCACTGAATAACTATAATTTTAGTTTTAAATTGTGAATAAAAATAAAATGAAATTGTAGGGAAAATGAATATATGGAATAATTATCCTGAAATTGCACTCCTTCTAGAAATTTCTCGTGGACTGAAAGAAAATTTCTGTTGGCTGGCACCGGTTCGTGGACCGCCGGTTGAAGAACACTGTCTTAATGTATGTGCCATTTAAGCCTTTATAACCCAGCCTGAAGTGGGAGATGGTTGAATCAAATTAGACCTTAATACAGATAATTTTTCCAGGCATCACACAAATTCACAAAATACATCTTTTCCAACTGATGTTAAACTACAACATTATACATTGCAAGATCATGAGAAAAAAAGCAGTTTTTTTAACCATATATTTAAGTAGCCTTAAAATTTTAGTACAAAAATGGGCATACAACCGTATTAGAGAGTTACCGTAATGTTCACATTTTTATTAAAACAAATACCATTATTTACCTTTAATATAAATCTCAAGCAGTTGATTCGACACTATTTATGCTTAATTTATACACAAAGTTATCTTATGAAATAATACCAATGGTGCCACAATTCAGGAACAGTTGCAATAATACAATATTTTTTCCTTTAATTTCAAACTGACAAACCGCAGTATAATAACAAGCACAGTATGAACGAATGAATAAGAATCAAACATAACAGTCAGCAACCAACCATTACGCTATACATCAATTTAACCAATGCCGCTGCCTAGCAAAAGACGAACTAGTCATCCTTACGGGGATACAGGTTTCGAACTCGGTTCCTCAGCTCTGCACCCCAATGTGTTCTCCGTGAGTCAAAGCCCCCTGATGTTTTCCTCAAAGGTTAAAACTGACAAAGAGCATAGCTTACCTGTCCTACATGTGTGCCAATTGTTGGTATTGAGTGCAATACATAAATTAAATATATATGTACCACAATTCCCTATTAGACAGGATATAAGTTAAACAAGATCGAGGAAACATTCTGAAACAACACTGCTGACTAACAATTTTATCTAAATATAAACCATCAACAGTTTCAATTGCAGCTAAAATCAAAACAATTCATTTGTTCTTTGCCATCGACAACAAACAAACATACAACAAATTGACCGTTGGAAAGGATAGACTTGCTTTAGAAATCCGAATCTCTGACTAATTTAGCCGAACTGCTCACAAGAGACATGGGTAACACTGATTAAAGTGAACTGCACAGTGACTCCAACACAAGCAATCAGTTCCAACCCAATGCAAATGCTGAATAGCTGAACAACTGATTGTTGTTACTTTGTCATACTCGGAGCACACATATATACACAGACTTCTTAGGCTTAAATTATACACAAAGGGTGGCTAAACTCACCAAACCCAGCCTTAACTCAATTTTAGACAAAAAATAGTTTCAAATGGTAAAGTCGCTCTTCTAAAATGACATAAACTTTAAATAATCCTAGATGTTTCTGTCCAAATTTATGAGTAAAAAGATGGTCAAGTTGCTTGAATTACAATCCTGAGAAAAATGCTTTTACAGACCTCTCTAATTTAAAAAAGCATTGGTATGTATCAAGTGCTCTGATAAATTTAGATTTAAAAGATGTTGAATACAGGCTGCATAGTAGGCAAGAGGGAAGTCTGGGCTTTCTACACATACCATGATTACTGTGCTAGAATTAGAATGAACATGGCTATTAATGAGGTAAAAATGCCAAATTTATGAAAGTCATTGAATTATTGCAACAATAACCCCTACAAAAATCATCTAAAAAATCACACAAAAATAATCTTTTTCACAAATCGTAGCTTTAATGAGTTTAAAATAGATTTATATATAAATTGCTGTAAAAAAATTGTATGTGCTATCATTTCAATAGCACATTTTGCAACATAAGCCTGGTTTTGGCTAGATGGGTCACAAATGGCCAGAAAGGTAATGTTTAACCAATATCATGAGTTTCCTAATCACAACAAACTTTTTTAACCAATCAAATTAGCAACATTTTCAAAAATTCTCTGATTGCCTGTTTTGGAATACTAATGCACACTGTCTCAAATAAGAAGCGAAGAATGTTGTCAAATTTGTCACAGATTCAAGCCAAGCCCACACGAACATACACACACAACACTCTCACATTCTAATTCAAATGGTAACTATATCCCTCAGTGGCCAACATTATTTAAATGCAAACAACCTATGGAATGTCCATCATCAAACTATACAGGACAAACAATGAAACGCCACAGAATAACTTATAATGTTGAATAAACATATAAATAGCTCAAAAATAATTTAAAACATCGACAATGCTCATTCGTCAGAAAACGTGCAACAGACGAAAAACGTGCAACAGTTGTCATTTCCATCCGACAACAGCTTGTTGCATAGAAGGTGAATCAGGCAGAAAAGACTAATTTATCATTTAAATCATTACAATTTGGGCATGATCCAATCAGTTCAACAGCGAAAATTTACACCAATTACAGAATGCTCTTTTGGTAGCTAAATGCTAAAACACAGTCACACACCATAACAGGACGACTAACAACAAAATATATACTTTTCATATTCATTATGTTCTACTATTAACTCTAAGATTAATAATAAGATGCATCACATAACTACTGTTATACCTATAACAACAATACATTATATATATATATATATATAATGCATATATATATATATAACTACAGAATAACTGCTGGCCATTAAAACTGGAAACACATTTGACAGTCGGCCAGATAAATATGCTAACAGGAAGTATTACCTTCATAAATGTCTCACTGTTAATCTAATAGGACATATAATGCCACAAGGGGAAAACAATTTTATCGCTCAATCGTTATAAATCAGCTATGTTCCCTTGAAATTCCATTCAGTACCTTAATGCACAATTTTTAGAACTAACAACTCAGACACTTAAGCACACGCCGCACAACTATCTAGAAAGTAAAATCGGTAAACAACTGATACTAACACATGGCTACAAAAACTGTTTGGTAAATATATCCAAGTCTTCTGCATCTAGGCATCCAGTGACCAATGTTCAATCAGACAATGTGTGACCACAACAGAAGGGCCAAACTTACTGCTTAGCTTCAAACTTACTGCTTAGCTTCAAACTTACTGCTTAGCTTCAAACTTATTGCTTAGCTTCAAATTTACTGCTTAGCTTCAAACTTACTGCTTAGCTTCAAACTTACTGCTTAGCTTCAAACTTACTGCTTAGCTGCAAATGGAAGCTTCAGGTCACAACAGGTTTGCATAATATCCAGACAAGATATGTCGATAGGATCTATAAAAAGCTTCTTAAAATTGTGGTACTTGGATCAATATCTCTCTCTAAGCATAATAGAAAGCAAACACTTGGACCTGACAACATGTCTGCATCAATCAAAACATACATACATTAGCATATTATAATTTAAACTGACACACTGCAGTATGATAACGTGTCATAGTAGGAACGGATCGTTACAAGTTATTACAGGAATCGAATTTATGTGTATGGCAGTCATGTAAGACACCCATTAGTCCTACTGCTCATTTTACCAACACCACCTGGCGAATGGAAGGCTGAGTTAAACATTGGGTAACCGATTCTGTGTATATGCTAATCTTCATGACAGAGTGTTGCCATTCACCTAAAACCGTCACAACCCATTTATAAATTGTACAAGACCCTGTGAATTCAAATCCTCAAAGCAACAAAGGAAGCAAACAGTCTTTGCTCTTACTGGGTGAACATACAACAGAGAGCTAGGACAATTCACTGTACATAAGACACGCTAGCTTTAGATAAGAAACAACTTACATCTCCTAATGTTAGTATTTTTGCAACAAGCACAAAGATAATTAGGCCGTGATTAACTATCGATTTACTAATAAAATTGATTGATTGAAAATATAGCAAACGCAAAGACATAGGCTAATAATACCAATCAGGGAAATTTTTTCTCTATTGTTCATGACTTCTATACAAATATATGCAGAATACAATTTCCATAACAAAATACCTCTGCCAAAGCTTTCTATACAAAAGAAATGGCTTGACACAACAGTATATCCAAGTGTTGACAATGATTCCTTAAACATTGTTACATAGTGAACGTTCAGTTTACTTTACAAGCGATGCTTAACCTCAATTCCCAATTTAGACCTCCACAATCAATGGTCAGCCAGTGCATACTAATACGAATCAATTTATCAACTCAGAAATGACAGACCACAAAGTTCAGTACTTGACATGCTATTAAAATTATGTTTATATAAGTGACTACCAGTAATACAGGGATCAACTGCCTGTATTCCGTTTCATTTACCTTACATTTATCATCGTGCTGAAATCGAGAACATATGTGCAGTAATACTACAGAAGCAACAAGAAATTACTTGAAATTACAGTCACACATTATCCAAATTGTTGCAAAGTCACAGATTTACGGATGACAAGCAAAAGAAGCCTTAAAAAAATCCAGGCAAAAATGCAAACATCTGAAACTGTTCTAATCTCTACGAGTAATACGAAAGAGAAAGAACTCAAATAAGATATATATATATATATATATATATATATGCTACTACGTTCATCTATGCATTTCAACTAATCAGGTGACAGCTGATGCTTCAGATAGGTGCACGTAATCAATTAAGATTTTATCTCTTAAGATTAATATATAGCCACTACACACATCCAATGCCTAAATACAACGTCTCAAATGTTGCTGATAAACCTTCGCACGCTATGGATTTGCTCAGCTTTGCAATGGTGACCCTTCAGTGGTTACTCAAACCTGCACATTCCGCATTACAAGACAAACATTCAACTAATCAGCAATGTATCACTACAGCCACTAAAGCATGCATAATGTATCGCAATTCTAACTAAAATCATGCATTTCAGCCGGCAGAATATCATAAAATGCTAGACAATTATCTATATCTCCTAAGTCCTAATAATGGCAGCTGTATATTATGTTACAGGCAATGTGTGAAACAGGGACTTTTTAAAATACCTGATTTTCTATATTTTAGGCAATATGTAAAATCACCCATTTACAGTTACGATTAGAGTTAGGATTAGGGTCAGGGTTAGTGAAGGGTTAAAGCAGGGTCAGGGTTAGTGTAGAATTAGAGTTTTACAAAATGCTTAGGCATTTTACAAAATCCCTAGCTTCACATATTACCTGTAACATATACAACCATTTCGAAAATCAGTAAATATTCAAGACATACGAAAGAAAACAACAAATGACAATGTAGTGACCCGACTAAAGTGTTAATATTATGAAGATGAAGTAATGAAACATAATTACTTTTTAAATAAATAACCCAATAAAACAGCACTTGGTCAAAGAGCTGAAGACCTGTACGCAGTGTGAACACAGCAATCACAATACAGCCACAAACCAGCATGAAAACTTGATGAAACTCTCATGCTACGATGATACTCATGCGGCATTAATCACGGAGTGCTTCGCGAAGGAATTCATAACTGCAGGCTAATCTGTGTTGGCACATCATTCATATAGCTCCCGCAGATACAGAGGAGCCAGAGACCCTGTCTACCAGTCAACAGAAGACTATGACTTGTTGGACAAAATGGCGCCGAGAGTCAGAACACCCAGAGCGCCAACTGCATAGCCACACAGAGTCTTGAATGAAGGCCATGGAGACTCGTTTCGTCTCTCTGGTCCGTTTTCATAAAAATCAACAAAACCATCCTAAAACGCAAACAGGAATATTACAATTAGACCACATGTCATGACATCTGCAACTAAAATTGCTCACAAAAAATATACCTTCTTAAGAAAACTGATTGGAGGTGCTACATAAATAATCATTGGCTATACTGAATATGCAAGACTACAATCAAATATTTCAAAACAGCACAATTCATTCATCAATCCAGCTTTCATTTAAGCAGAATTCTTTTATCAATCCAGTTGCGTTTTTGGGGATACAGCGGAAATCAGTTTTGGAGATTTGGGTTTCAACGATTCGCTATGCACACTAATTTCTTGCCTAAAATGACAATTTTCTATTACTTCATACGTCTTCCTGTGTAAGTTCTAAGAAAAGCAACACAACAGAACCCCGCAATTACGTAACAATCTCTGGCTTACTTTTAGTAGTTAGGACTCAAAAAATATGCATAATATTTTTGATCTTTTGGTCCGCTCCCATTGGTGAGAACGAAATACTTCCAACGCGTGATTGACAAAAAAGAGTAAGAAAAATGAATCTTCGTATATATCTAAAACAACACTAACCTTAACCGACCCTCACGATGCTTAACCTGACTCTAAACGACCCTCACGATGCTTAAGCTGACCCTAATCGACCCTCACGACACATGTTTATAACAAATCATAGGTTTTACTGTGCGTGTGTTATCATTGTATTACAATTGCTTACGTTCTCATTATTATATGTAATCTGAGTCCGCATACAAGCCATGCCCAAAATATTATGCGTAAGTTTGAGTCCTAACTACTATAAGTAAGCCCAATCTCCAATAAATCATTCTTACCCAGTCTCCGTTTTCTTTAATCCATGACATTAGGTGTCCATCAACATAATTAGCCAACCATTCAACAACCTGGTCGACTAAAAATGGCATCTCCTTCTCAATGCACTGTACAGCTAAGCATCCACCGAAAGCGAACAAGGCCACCACTCGACCCCATTTGATTTCGTCACTAAACAGTTCATTAACGATAGTCACAAAGGTTGACTGTGCGTTATTCGGTGTTATATGAAGCTGGCTACACATTTCGCTGAAGACTTCCGTGTAGCGCTGTTCGAATTCTTCCCCTAAAGCTCTCATCGTCTTCTCCACCCGACCGGGGGTAGACGAAACGGTATATGGACAGTTCGCCCATGTCAACGATTTCTGGCTAAGGCGGTGTAGGACATAATCGGCAACAAGCAGTCGAATGTCGACCCTGCTCATGGTATATAGACGATCGATTGATCAAGGGTTGGCCGAAACACCGACCGATCTCCGATCTTCCGTCAACGCCGACGGGAGCGGATCGGACGAAATATTTTCGGTTTCATGTTTCACCGATCGTTCTAATTTGCCGACATTTTGAGCTTCGCTGAAATCACTTCCGCTGTTGCATAGACATCATATAATACTTAGACTGCCAAAGGCCACGGCGGCGTCGATTTAAAACTGACTCAATGACGGTCACGAAATTGTGGGTAAAGATTTGGTAGAAAACCGGTCACTCGTTCGCTTCCTCTACGATGTTCGTTAATCTTGTAAAGCTCATAGCAACCTCATGATTAACATTTTAAGCTTAAATAGGGCCTACTGCTGTTCATATAATTATTTACGAAGTCCGATAGCAGGTATTAGGCCGTATTTGTTTGTTTATTAGTTCAGTGTGCGAGTTATATAAATATTATGATTAGGCCTACTTCTGGTCAGATTAGCAGGCATCGTTGCTTGGCTATTACAAATTGAGGATCCATCAAGTTCATAGCCCTGGATATTAAATTTAGTAACTTAGTAACTAGTAACTCAGGATCCATCAAGTTCATAGCCCTGGATATTAAATTTAGTAACTTATGGCAGTTAGCAGAAAAGTCAAATAAGCATCAGGCTATTTTTGGATTCGTATTTCAATCGTGTGTGTGTACTGATGATTTGTGAACATGATTTCTCTAGGTTGTTCTGTGAGTGTCAACGACATAACTCATTAGATTCCTGGCGTCTGACATCTTTCACATTTCCTTCCATTATATATTGAGGAACTGCAAAATTCAGACTTGCATATTCAATACACTTAATTTTCATTAGATTAGCAGAACTATAGGCAGTGTTTTAAGAGGCTCAGAGCAGTTCTTTGAGATAGTCTTGAGATGAAGCTTTTGAGCGACACTTTAGAAGCTTGAAGTTAACGACTGTGGTACGAAGTGTTAGGAACTTCCTTTTTCTTGGCTCTGACACATGAAGATAGATGGGCAATTCACTTCCTGATCTTCCAACTTGCAGTCTGTGATCCTGTGAACTTAGTACAATTGGGTTAGCTGCCAACCGGTGCAGAAACTTGCATCAACTTTCTACTTTGGTGGGGATTTTAACCTGGTAGCATAACAAACGTTTGACAATACTAATTGTTGGAATATTGTGCAGTGTGAACTTCAAGACCACTGGATTCAACACCAAGGCATCATCACTCTGACCAGCAAATCATAGGTCATAAACAAGAAGTAATTATTTTATCAATTCTTTCTTCAGAGCAAGTCTGTTATTTCAAGATGCCCTTACTGGGCTACAGGCCTACACCATATTGGCTAATAACAAGCGTGTTCTATAATTGGCTGGGAAACCACTGCAGCTTTTCATTAAAGTTTCAAGATGTGGCAATGCAAAAATTTCACTTCTGCCAACTTAAACCATAACTTTTTAATTATGAACAACAAAAATGAAACTGGTTAAAAAGTAAGTGAAACCAATACACATATGCAACAGTAACTTGTGACTACAGCAATTAAATAATAAAATGACAGGCTGTGATGTGCATGTTACATAAATCCACATACAGAGAACAACAGATGAACATTGAGTGACCAAGTGAGCTGAAGAACTTCACATAAATGCTATTCATGTGATCTCAAAATTAATCACTAGATTAGCAGGCAAGAAAGAATAGCATAACATTTGATTGGTGAGCAAATAACACACTCATAATGGCTGAAAACATTTTCCCTACTGAAAACTCGAATGTAAAGTAAATTGCAGTAAACTTATCTACAAAGATGCTTGACCACAAAACTGATGACAGGCTACTACTGTACAAAGGTCGAGATTCACATGCTGAAGTGTAAACATAATCCACAGTATGAATAAACACTTCATAGAGCAAATTCAGAACAGTATTCACAATCGTCCCAAATTCCGAGGATGACTTCAGTGGACCAATGCGGGACTTCACCGTGGCTCAGTTCCATGAACTGCTCTCCCGTCACAACAACGCCAATGGCTCTAGCCCGACGTACGATGGCTTCTGACTCCATGCGCGTTCCCCTGGATGGAGTATCGGATACAGCTGCAGATTCCGAAAGTTCTATGGCATGGTTCATGTTGAGGCCGCACTCCGTATGGAACATTTCTTCGGCTGAGAAGTTGGCTGCGGAACAAAGGTCGAAACTCAAACCATATGGCTCGCCCATGGCTTTCTCTACGACCAAGCCGCCGCAATCCGCTGGCTGATCCATCAGCATCAGATCGGCCAACGTCGAACTCGCAGCTGACATCGATGAACTCCGATCGACCGAGTCCACTGCACGCGCACTCCCCTTCTTCACTGCGGACCCACGGCAGGTATGCTCGTGTCGCCGTTTTGATCGTTGAGCATACATTCCACTGAAGACATTATCGCAGAGAAAGCAAAATCAGGTCTTGTACATTATCATTTAGCAAATTTATAACGCGCAATAGGTCATTCAAAATGTGAATCTGAAGCACGGATAGTCAGCCACCAGGTGAAGATGCACTTAGATTTATGAAGATGCACTTAGATTTTTAAATCCCTGACACTGAATATCATCTGCATACTATTGTAACTGGATTCCAAAATGCTCAGCTATATGACTGATTTGATGTCTATAAGGAGCAATCATAAGGTAAGTAAGTATGTATGTATAGAAACTTAATTACATCGTATCGTATAATTGTACTCGTCATCGTATCGTAAGCTCGACATCTCTACGGCGCCCAAAAACGAAGTCGCAGGTTTTAGAATTTAAATGGCGAGGGAGGTAGAAGAGCAAGGAGGAAACGGGATAGGATTGGCAAAAAAACATTGTTTTCAGCTGAGTAAATAAGCTGTGGATAAATATCAAGAGGTGAGTTCGTACGATGGATAAGCAATTAATATTGAGGGGAATTTACAATGGCTGTGCAGCAATTAGACAATTTTGGAGATGAGGTGGTGGAAGGGCAGAGTGGTGTTAACGCCACCAGAGGACCCATAATCATTATTATCCCATTATTGCGGTGGGTGCCTGTTAACTACCGTTCTGGATCGTCGACCTATAAGAACGAAACTACCTCTGAATTTTTTTTAACTAAAATGTAGCCTATCATTACAACACGATTTTCAATTAGAACGAAAGGCACTTATTTACTTGGGTAAATCCTCGACACTTAGGGGCCTATTTATCTTATTAGTGTGGCATGGTGGCCGAGCGGTTAGAGCGGTCAGCCCGTGCGCTGAACGAGTGGGTTCGGGGTTCGACCCTCGTCCGGGCGTCATTGTGTAGGAACCTTGAGCATGTCCTTCGTACACAATTGCTCTGCATTACAACTGCAGTTGCGTCGTCGAGACGTGTACGCGCATCCGAGCACGTGCGACTTGTCGTGATAAAGCGCGTTACAAAAGCCGAGTTGTATTGTATTGCAATCAGTTTTGTATTAGAGTAGGCATTCTGATATAGGAATTCCAGAACTCAAAACAACAGGCTCCATAATAATAAGGATACAAAATTGCTTCCAAAGCGCTGGCATCTGGTGGGAACTGTGCCAGATTCCTAATCCAAGGGAGCGAGCCCATATATATAGCGTGACACGATCACTTGCTCTCGGCACCCTCGTACTGCAGTTGACATACCAACCACTTTAAAGCTGAGGTCCCTTACAAACTTTTGCGAACACACATTATTCTCATGACAACTGTTGACATCTTCAACTCACCGTCATGATTAGCCTACGGCGATTTTTAATTAGGCCTAATTGTAAATAAGCCTACTATCCATAGTCCAACTGCGTGCAAAACGTACATTGCAGAAAAATTGACCCAATGCAGCTGTCAACCAAGAAGTAAGCTAAACTCTTGATGCGCCCTACGCTCTGTAGCATCAAACACAGCTTTTACTTCTCGGTAACGCATGAATAATGTCATAAAAAGGTAACAATTTTGAAGGTAAAACACACTCAGGAAAGATCGCGAAGGGAATTTGATTCACTATAGCAGGGTAAAGGCCTACTATACACAAATAAATAGAAGCTGAATTGTTGATAGAAATGCTTTGCATATATAGAAGTTGAATTGATGATAGATATGCCTCTTGTAAATTAATGTTAGATTGATGAAAAAGAAGGCCTGCGTAAATAGAAGCTGGATTGAAGAAGGGAATGCCTTGCGTAAATAAAAGTTTGATTGACTAATATTTTCCTGGAGTTAATAGAGCATATTGCCTATATGATTGTAAGAGCGTATACTACGTGTTATGCTCTTGTAGAGATGTTAGGCCTAGTAGGCCTACAAAGTTATTGTCATCCTTTAGATTTAGTTTGAACTCGTGAACCCTTGGTCTAAGGCCAAACCTATTGCCGACTCGTTGGTCTTGGAGACGGCAATTGTGGTGAAGGTCAACGACGATGACTCTGGACAGTGGTGCATAGGCAGACTCAGTTGTAGGCCTAGCTAATTGCTCCTTCGTTGCGTCTTATTATGAGAGGAACTGCCCATTCTTTATTCTGTTCCATGCAGTGATGACACCCGACCACAAGTACGGAGCTCCTCTCTCTATATAAATAGGCCTAGATATCTTGAAGGGGCGCTATATCAAGTATATCTATTGATTGATTTGATTGACAAGGTTTGATGCATCGGCAAGGAATTTATACTAGACGAATGGTTACTCCTACTTACTCGTCAAATTTCCGTATACACTTTTCCCTCTTAAACATATAGACGTCGCCTCAAATTAAATGTTGATTGTATTTGAAAATATGATGCTCTAGATCTACAAAATCATTTTTTATTATTTTTCTGACAAAACTATTCGTGAAGTTTCTGTCATAACTAAAAGTTAACGAATCAGATTGTTATGTCAACAGGATGTGAAAATTCCTTGCGCAATACTCATGCAGGCGCTGCTTGTATTAAGGCCGTGCACCTATAATTAGACGAATGGTTACTCTCGTAGAATTTCCGTGTAGGCCTACACGTCTTTCACTCTTGAAAATATATGTCGTCTAAATTAAAATTTGCTATTATGTGAAATAATAACTAAAATTTTAAATACGAATCAGGTTGTTAATTTGTTATGTGAAAATGATGGGAAAATTCTTCCTCCCGATTATCGCCCAAAATTAGTGACAGGACGTTGCATAATTTATGAACTTTCTAGTCCAGTGCATAATAGGTCCTTGAAGGGCCAGTAATAACCATCGTCTTCTCGCGAAGCGCAATGGACATAGGCCAAGACCGGAAATCTTTCTAGAAATCATCGGTTTTCTTATAGCTGCAAAACATGACGTAGAAATTTAATTATTGCGTTTCCTATGTTTAGACAAAGGCGATGGTCGATAGTTAGTAAGATGTAATTTAATTGTAGTTCCAGCATCGCCACGTCGCTCCTTGCTTATCCGACACTAGACCTAGCGAAACATCGGATTCGAATTCGCTTCCTACAAGGTTCGCTCAAAGGTGGCGCTATAAAAGTTCTAGTAAAACTATTTATAAAATTGTCGGGTCATTGATCAGTATAACTGACTTATAACCATAGACACAGGCCTAATTAATAGTATTTATTATTTATGCTTATATAGGCCTATATTTTGTATTTGTATTTTTTCATATATTTTTATTACTCATATTTATATTTATTTATATATCTAAAAAATATTTATAAAATTATTTATTTCTTATAACCATAGATATAATTAATCTTTTATCTATGCTTAAGCGCGATACCGTCATGAGTACTAAACAATGACGTATAATGAGTCGCTATGCAGGTCTTCTGTCTGCGTCAACCAATAGTGCGCCTGAATTCATTCTCTGAATATTTAGGCCTAAATACGTTCTACTAAGCCATTTAGACGTCACCTTCTATAGACTATACTGTCAGTATATCGAAGACAATGGCAAGCGTAAGCTTATATAAAGACTATCCTGCAGTTTCATTGCTCAGGGCCAAGCACGGTTGTTTTTGCTTGATTAATACGCACGCATTTATTCTCGACGTTGTTCTGACCATATAAAGCCAACATGTGCCAGTACGTCCCAATTAAACCAGTATAAGGCTTAGGGATACGAAAGACGTGAGGGACCTGGCAGCCATAATACGTCTTCAACCACTGGAAACAACGACTTCCCCGTAGTCCTTACAATATACTTTATCAACCATACACAATAATTTTATGGTCAACTGATAATCTGCTGTCGTGCTGTCTAAGATGCTTGCAGGTATCTACAACATTCGATATGTTCGATGAGGTTGATCTCTAAGAAGTGAACGACCACGTTGCCAAATGAGGCACAAAGAGCAGCATCTCACGAATGCGTTTATATCGTGACCTACAAATATTTGCTTGCTGACGCACTCACTTGAATTCACAGGGCTGTGAATGAATTATCAATTTTTATGCCGCAATAGGCTCGTTTTGGTCTTTTTTTATTAGGGAAATAGTCGTAACACACATACACACACGCCTAGCAGTTATTAAAATTCCTCACTTTCTTACAATTCAGTCACTACCTGTCTCCAGTAGCAAACAAGTAAGCCAGTCTATAGTAATTAAGGAAATACAGCAGACACCTCCAGCAATCAATCCGCTCGGTATATAAAAGTGTTGAGGGTTCAATTACCATAATATAATATAAGGCATTCAGCTTCAAAAGGAGAAAGATGAGTTCACTAGATGTTCAATGTTGGTATACATTAAAATGAAATATCGGGTAGGTATAAAAAGGATAGCATTGGCTATTCAACCTCTATCATCGGTGACCTTGTAAGAAAATATACATTCACAGCTGCCCATCGTGCTATAGGTCAAAATACATGGAACTTCTGCATGCACCCATACCAGAGATGGTAGAGTCGTAGACTAAGATGTGACACTTCCTATCTCCGCTATGTATCTGAATGTTCACGTCACCTACCTTGGAATCGATTGTCGTTGCTAAGATACCACTTTGCCATTCCCTACATAACGCGACTGGAGTGGCGTTAGCCGCGCCACGTAGCGAATGGTATAGTGGATTTTGAGCTTTGACCACAACAAAGACCAAATAAACAGCGAGATAGGAAGTGTCATATCTTAGTCTACGACTCTACAATCTTTGCCCATACTTCTCCTTTCCTAAGTCTACATCTCCTCATCGTTACTTTGTCGTTTCTTCAGTGTCTCTTTTGATAATTCAGTCACATCGCATTTTATGTTTTCTTTTCTAGACACAGGATATAACTCGCCATATAAACGGTTCCTTGACATTGTGCATAACGGAATACTTAAGCCATGCACGTTATAGTGCACGTCAGATATTGTTAATAGGCTATGTTTCCGTTATGGTCCTTGATCCCACTAAGGGCCGCTATGTCCCAGTCTACCCCACCGGCAGATGCCCGCAGACAGGCCAACGCTTAGGCCTACTTATACTTTTTTCCATCGCTAATATATAAATTAAAACGCGCGAATAGCATTCGATAGTTAATCGATCATAGAATAAAGTTATAATTTACAGAATAACTTATACTTCTGGTTGTTATATATATATATACACACTGTCGTGACTTCGATGTAGCATTATCCCGAATAAGGCTTCACACCTGCGAATATCTATGTTAGTCCTAGAGCGATTTAGCGATGAGATGTTAAGGTAGTCGGTCCTCTTCCAGAATAGATCTAGCGAACGAGAGCCATCCATCATCTATAATAATAATAATTAATTTATCGGCCGTCTAGAGGTGGCGCTATTTACACCGATGAACGGTAATCTGCTGATGACACGTCTGGCAAATGACGTCACAGCACCATATGAACTTGCACTTGCAGTTCGTAACGATCGTCACCTGATGGGCGCGATAGCCTCGGTCGCAACACAGAATATCACACCCTCCGAGGCCAATGGACGTAGGGTCGCAAGTCCTGCCCATCGTGCCGAGCGTGCCCTTCTTGCGACTGCGCCGACAAAAGTCGGGCGACGACTGCGAGTAGACGAGATCTTCGGTGCTCCTCGGGGCCCTGCCCACCGACGAGACCATCACGGGACCGGCGTGGTTCGACACGGTGACCTGGACAGCCCCGTCGTAGCGCGCCTTGAGACGGTCGCCGACTTGGCTGAAGACGGGCAGCCGTCGCCAACAGGTCTTTAGGGCACACGATCCCGACAGACCGTGGCATTTGCACGTCGTCCGCATATACTTGGTGCTTGCCTACAGAAACAACAACGGTCAGTCGGTCACAGAACCATTATTATTATTATTATTATTATTATTATTATTATTATTATTATTATTATTATTATTATTATTATTATTATTATTATTATTATTATTATTATTATTATTATTATTATTATTATTATTATTATTATTATTATCATCATCATCATCATTATCATTATCATTGTCATTATTATTATTATGGTCTTCAATGTTAATTAATGGTGATGTCGTCCGGAGTAGCCCTGCTCGTTGGACTTCTGAGCAGCGAAAGTTCCCTTGAAAGCAACTGCGTTGTAGCGTTGAATAATCATTGAGATGCGCTGGTAGAGAAAAGTCGTCTCCCTCTGCTCCCCAGTGACGGCGCTCAGTCTGTGTTCCAGTTCTGAAAGGCAATTTTGGCCTTCGGAATTGATGGGGCCAAAGGTTTCGAATGCCACGGGTGTGAAGACGTACGTGGAAGCTAGCTCGGCGTATTTCTGAGTTTTGAGGTTCGCCGCCCTCTCGGCCGCTGCGCCCGCTGTTTGTGATGTTTCTGGCAGATACGACGTTGCCATTGTATCTGAGACTGTCGCGTCCCATATCAAACACAGCCCCGCCCGCCATGGTATATGAGAGAGTCCGTCTGGTCTTTTACCATCAGATCAGGTCAAGCCCACCGGCTCTTTGACAGTGGGGATCCCTGCACGGTTTAAACTTCTACAAGTAAGGTCGTTCAGGGCCGCGTGTCTGGGCCAGCGTCCCAGGCCCAGGCCACATGAGAGACCGTGATATCCGTTTCTTTCGACCAGGGCACCGCATGGCAGGAATGAGGTAAACAGACAGGTAACCCAAGTCTGTAACCCGCCGCCACCCTCAGGGACTCATTGTCAAGTCTCAGCCCGCAGTTTGTAATCGGTAGGGCTAAGAGCCAGTCGCCTGCGTGTGGTGCTGCCACTGGTCTAAGACGTGCCTGATTCTGGGATTCAGGCATTCTGGAGGCGAGGTCTGCCACTCCGAGTTCGATCAAACGGTCGTCCCATCTCGATTGTTTGTGAGCCCAAGCTTCTTCCGGCTCTGGTACTCCGCTGGTTTCCCTCCATTTGGCCTGAAGGATCTCCAGGGCAGGGTCCTTTTTAGGCTTTCCTCGCAGAATCCTTGTCTGGAGTATATCAGTGGCTGCGGCCGATGCCAAGAAGGCTGGAATTGCCAGCGAAACCACTGATCGGATGCCCAGTCCTCCTCTTTTGATGGGCAGGGTGACTTGGAGCCATGCCTCGTCGGTGAGAACAAGATTGAGCACCTCAGCGAGGCCCACCCTCAAGGCCTTGTCATACTCCTCCAGTCCTTTGTGGCCTTCGCATGGACAGCTTCTGAGGGTATATGATAGTCGGGTGGCACTCAGCGAGTATCGGAGCAAGCTGAGGGCGACATGTTTGGCGGTGGACGTTAGTTTTTCCATCATGCGTATTAGCTCCACTGTGCGCGCATTCAAAGTGTTCGTCAAGGCCGTATCCGTTGACAGAGGTGCGCCTAGGAGTGTGGCCTCTGAAGGCATCTGAACTGTCTTAATGGTTCGAAGTCTCTCTGGATATCAGCAGAAGTCGAAATGATCTTGCATTTTGTTCGATTTAGAAAAAGGCCGAGTTTTTCGCCTTCGGTTTCGAGTATGTTTATATCTTCCGCAACCTCTTCCGCTCTGCCACCTAGTGTTAGGTCGTCCAGAAAACCTACTGCGAGCGGTGATTGCATTTGGATGAGGATGGGCTGTAGAGGTAGACAGAAGAGTAAGGGACCCAAATGGTCGCCTTGTTGGGGCCCCACTTGGGACAAGACACAGTATCGACCGTATTTAAGATGTGAGTGTTCCAAGTAAGCTAGATTGCAAAAAGGTTCCAGTTCAGGAAGAATGTTATATAATGCTGTCAACATTTCAAGTCTGTATAGGCTGTTGAATGCGTTGGAGAAATCTATTTTGGCAATGATTGTTTCGTTGTCTAAACTGTTCAAATATCGTCTTGTTGCGTGTACTGCTGCCTCACATCCTCCTGGTACACCAACTCCGACTTGTCTGGGAGAGAGGTATTCAGCAACTTTAGGCGCCGCATAAGAGCTGGCACATTTGGCTGTCAGTCTGCGTCAATAGTAACCAATGACAATGGGCCTCAGACCTCCAGTGCTTTTCCTAAGGGCGAAGAGAGTTCCACCGAAAAGGGTTGCTCGAATCCCAGAAGGGCATTCTCCTGCGAGAAGCAAGTTTACCAGAGCCGTAATGGCGGCTAGCAGAGTTGGGCCCGAGTCTGGATGGCTTACTAACTCTAGGATATGCTGGGGGCGTAGGCCGTCTGGCCCACCGGCTGATCCCGCCGAGAAGTTGCGAATGCATCTGATTACGTTTTCCTCGGTCATCTGAAGCGGGGCGACATCCGGTGGCCAGGATTATTATTATAATTATTATTATTATTATCATCGTCGTCGTCGTCGTCGTCATTGTCATTGTCATCATCATCATCACTACTATTAGCATCATCGTAATCAATATCAGGCGACCTGTGCAGTGCCAAACCTTGCGTACTGACTGGGTGGTGCATAATGCACAGCCACACTTCCAGACACAGACAAAATCAGAGCCTTAAGCAGACAAAAGACAAACAAACCAGCAGACACACTGACACACGTACGCGCGCACACACACAGGCGGAGTATCAGCCAATGTCTATGTCCGTGCCTCCTGTTCTGGAGGCACGGACATAGACATTGTCACACAGTCATACAACCCCTCGTTCCCCTTCCCATGTCATTCTTGCAGGGTCAGCATGTTGGTATACAGTTGTACACTGACCAGTCTTCCTGCTTCGTAGTTGTGGTGTTGCAGTAGAACCCCGAAGTCGTTTCCCACTTTCCTTTTGTTGTCGACGTCTACGAAGTCCCTCGACTTGGCGTAGGCGAACCCTACGTCGTCAGCGCACCCTCCCCAAACCCAGTTCTCCCCCGTTGGTGGGGGCTCCGTGGGTCGGGCCGTGTCACAGGAGCACTGCAGCAGGCGGCCCTTGGAACAGGCATCGGCCACTGAGTGTAGGATCCCGACGCTCGTTATTGCCTGTAGGAACGCGGCCTCCCTGGTGTCTGCAAAAAGCAGGATCACCTCAGTAAGATTAATATAAGCCTATTACCGTGCATTATAAACTCAACTGCTGTCTTGTATTGTAAATTGTAATATGTTCCGAATTACTATTATTATTATTACTATTATTGTTATTAAACGGACAATTTCTAGAGCGCCGTAACGCGGTAGTGTATGAGCCTCTAGATAGCGGGATATCTCGATCCCTCAAGGGACCTCTGCACCAATAATACTTGGGAGTATGTTCTTACTTATTGACACTCATAGTTATTATACATTTATATATACTCTTTTGCACTCTTGTGATGCTTATAATGTTAAGTTTCTGTGTTTTGTTGCTTGCTTACGAATAAACACATGTCGCTGTCCTTCAATTCAACGCAGCCACGTATGGTACGTTTATAACCTACTACGACGCTGTATAGTGGAGATTGATCCAAGATGTCCTCATATTAGGGGTCATCTTGAAAGAAGTTCAGAACCCATAAGTCTACCATACCAAGAGGTGCAGTCAAATCTTCTTTGAAATCCGTATTTTGTAGTCGTAGACGGACCAAATGGAATGGAAATGGAAATGATGTTGGCGCGCGGAAAAGGAAAGAGAAAACGAGGGCGCCCAAGGAAAAAATGGATGGACGAGATACAAGAAAGAACCGGAATGAATCTGAAGGAATTAATGGATGCTACTCCTCAGAGAGAAAGCAATGGAGAAGGTTTATCATGGCGGTCGCTAATATTCAACGAACTGAAAGCACAAGGTGATAAGAGATGGGACAGACCTGGAACGCCTCCGAGTAAATATCTTGAAGGGGCTCTGTAATAAACTTACATTGGTTGATTGATTGATATTATTGATTGGTGAATTGATTGATTGGTGTTATGTTAGCGATTTCATTCTCTAAGTCTCGGCCTGTGTGAGTGAGTAGCCAGTGCTCTCTCTCTCTCTCTCTCGCCTCTCACCAACATCTCTACGGTGGCGCAATCAAGGGAGCAAATGCAATAGATTTTGAATCGTCTTCCTCTGATATGAACCTCCAACTGTAGGATTAACAAAATAGTAAGCCCTATACTGAGCGTATTTCTCAAAGCAGTTGCATGGCATTTCCAGTTTAAGTACATGTAGGTCTTAGCTGGAATCATCAGAGTTCGCTGATGTCTTTCTGTCAGTAAACTAAGCTTATACTGGTGATTTGGCCTTTCGGGCTAACGCTTCACTTGTCTGGATCAGCAATAAAGCACGTATTCAGGAAATCAAAAACCTTTCCTTTTACATATGACCAGTTTAACTGAACCCTAGCTTTTGGGCTGATAGAACAGATTTAAGAGCGCTGTATCCTAAATACAATATCCTAAAAGTACACCTTGCTACCGACGATACTATACAAATTGTCGTTATTGCAATTGTAAGGACACTATAACAGTCCGTTACACCATCTTCTGAATCTGCCTCAGTTCCTTGCATTCCCAACATGGGTAGAAGCAGGTTCGGCGTCTACAACGTTACTAGCATGAAATGAAGGAATCCGGGTTGCCGTAAGTAGACTTGTTTCACATTTATTGCCTCCTAATCCGAGTCATGAATCCTTGAGTCCAAGTTCTAGTCATATCCTGAGTCCTGCAAGCGTGGCTACAGTATTTTTTTTACCCAAGGCCTGTAATTTCCAGTCGTCTTATAATTTTGCCCGACATAATTCAACGGTCCTATCCTGAAACGTCTATATATAATTGACGATACCAAAAGAATAGGCCTACAGAAGCATCCGAAATGCAGCAGCTTGCGACAATGTAACTGCAATGGTATACGGTATACCAAACAATACTGTTCGAGGATTAACAATAGCAATTACCCATTTTCTTCTTAAGGAGGTTTGACATAGAAGCTTTGTCTGATGTGCAGTTCCAGCGTCTATCCTCGAACTGTATATGGCACTCCTCGAGGGCCAGCTGAACGCCATTTGAAACCTCGTCTACTATTTCCGGTTCGCGTTGACACATCTGGTCTTGCCTTCCACCCACGAGACCGGACTTCCGACAGATGGTTTGCCGATCGAGCATCAACTGACCTCCAGCAGCCCTAGAACAAGAATTCACACAACATAAGTTATTGTCGTTGTCGTTGTCGCCATCATCATCACAATCACCATTGCCAACAGCATGTAAATGACGCTTATAACTAATGATAAGTTGATAACAGTGGCGATAATGACTATTTTTAAATTTATATTGTCATGGCATGGTCCTGGAAAAGCGGACGACATTCTCATGCTGGACAGTATTAAAACAGGTTGTTGGTTTCGTGCAACCTGCTGCATGCGTCATTTTTCGTAGTCGCTCAGATACAAAATCCAATCCTTCTGTGCTCGATGTGATTCTGACTCTCCGAGCGTCCACAGAAACATGAGTTTTATTATTTGTGGTCTATTTTGAACTTTTGACCTTGCTCCTGCAGTTGAGTCTGGTCCCAGTTGACGCTTATTTCAGATTTGACGTATCTAATGTGTATGAAACGGTCTGACGCAACTCCACATAAGTGACTTGCATAGCATGGTTGTAACTTCTAGGTCGCATTCCAACCGCTGTCTGTATCGCCCCACCAGAAGGACTGGGTATCAATGCAGAGGCGACAAGATGTTACAGGTTGAGTGCATTGCTCTCAATCTTATGCTTGTTCTCGCGTTACCTATTCAGTGCTAATCCCATCTTTATGGAAGGCGAACTGCTGATCCCTAGAGGGTTTACGGAAGTAGCTTTCATCCGACCAGACCGACCAAGAGATGGAGTAAGAGCAGTTTTACGTCAATTGGTGAATATTCTTTGGAATGCGATGTCTTCATCTATTCGTATTCAAATTCGAACTGATGACCAACCCATCCTCCTCTTTGCTTTTCTCAAAACCTATTTCCGCTCTGGTGGCCTTGAACACTTCACCCTACTAGAGGCGCTTTATAAATGTTTTAATATAATACAATAGGACGTCATGCGCGTCAAGAAAGCGCACGTTACAGATAATCCGCACTCTTATTTCATCTAGAATATAATGCACCACATATCATGTGGTGCATTAGCCATGGCGGATGGCTCACAGGGCCTTTCATACGACCTCACGAAATGGTCATACCGCTCGACCCGGCCCTATACACGGCATCAGTTGTCCTGATCATAGATCAAGAATCATTGTGGCGAAGTGCCAACCGGACTTGTCAGGTCCGACTGGAGATGTTCTGATGTCGCTGCTCTTATTCAGTGGGAGAGTGGACAATGTCTGACCCGGGTCCCACCGTCCTTGGTAGAGTTCCATCGTTTCTACAGCTGCTGGAACTGAAACGAATACCGAAATATAAACTTCTGGTGTTCTACCCGGAAATTGCTGCGTGCCCTTGACCTTCGATGACCTTCGACACGATTGGTTCGATAAATCAGGAAGGCGTGTCTTTCTTGAACCGCCTTGGTCAGATAAATGAAGACCACACGAACCATCCCAGAATGTATATGCAATTCCTATTTTTTTGGGTCGAAAATAACGGTAATAATAATGATCATTGTAAATAATAATAATCACTGTAAATAATAATAATCATTGTAAATAATAGTAATCATTGTAAATAATAATAATCATTGTAAATAATAATAATCATTGTAAATAATAATAATCATTGTAAATAATAATAATCATTAGAAGTAATAATAATCATTGTTAATTTCTGTCAACGTCTACTTTCATGGTCCCTCCGGGTTTAAACAAAATGTGGAGATTAGGAGTTGCTTCTGGAATGACAGGTATGGTTGGGCATTTTTAGAGATTAGGTATAGCATCTGGAGCGGTATATACGAAATACAACTATTCACTGTCATTATCGTCATCATTACCGTTATTACGATGATTGTTACATACAATGCATGCACTTTGAGAGTGATGAGCGTTATCTTATTCACAGCATTCCTCCTCAGAGCAGATGCATCTTGAATCGGACCTACTTAATTCGAAACTTCTTTGATATTCTACGGAATGCTTTTATGTACGACCAGATTCTAAATACACACAATAATCTTGCATATACCCCTAAAGCTTGCAACATATACAAGCTGTAGCCTAATCTACGATGTGTCTGTGCATTTGCCTGTGTTGCCTGGGGCAGAGAAGAACCTCTCAATCCTCACTCCGTTCTGAGAATCACAGCAGAATATAGACGAGAAGAGTGGGATATTTCGCTTTGTGTTATTTACGCATTCGCGAAGAAGAAGCTATGAAAAGGAAGGAAACTATACGTTCTATTTTCCTTCTGTCATAAGCAGCTCGTCATCGAAGCGAAATGACCTTATGAAAGGATTCGTCGAATTTCAACCATAAACTGGACAGCGACTCATCAACTCTGTCTGAACATGATACGTGTTCGACTAGTTATTCGTTTAGACTTCCACTCACGATTCGGACATAAAATTTCGATGGAATCCACATAAATAACTTGTACTTCTAAATAGTCATTTAAGGATTACGAGAGTAAACTGCAGAATACTTTAAATATTGTTCTAGTATTAAGATGTCGTCGCATCCTACATGTATATTATGTGAATCTTCAAACATTGACAAGAATTTATATATTTCCTTCGAAAGTCCATCGTCAGGATATTATACACGCAGCACCTTTTCTTCCTTCAACTTCTTGACGAACCGGAAACGATATTTTGGTAAGTATTGATAATCTACCGGTTGTGTTGATGATACCATAGACTATAAAATTGTTGCTTTTAAACAGTCTGTTTGCAGTCTACTCCACTGCCGTATCGGTACGCGGTTGGTGTCTGTCCCAAGCCTGGATAAGACATGCCATCTGACCCATATGTAGCCCGTACAGGACCCATATTCCCATCTGGGACCGCAGAGAATCCATGTTGTGGAGACAGACAACGCTAATCATCCACGTTTTCATCGTCGTAAAACAGTTGTTACCAAGTCATATTGCATTGAAAATGTATACATATTATGTACATATAATATTCGATGTATATAGTCGACATATTTTAAATGTGTAGAATCGATGTACATGTATTCCATATACATATATAATTATTGGATTTATACATAGGCCTATATATATATATATATATATATTATATATGTCCCTCTGCAAAGCTAAGCCGCAGAAGTGAACTGCACGGTTTGAAAGCGTTATGAATCACAATTCGGCCTACCACAATTTCCACAAACACACCAAGTTGAGGTGATTTAATAATGAGCATACTAACTTGAATTGAAATGTACGGCAATATTAGGCCTACGTGCGATGGGATCGGTTTCCCCATAAACCCTTTGGATGTATACGGTAGCTCAATATTTTGCACAGTGTTCTTTTGCTTGAAGAACCACCAGCAATAGTCTAACCATTGACCTATAACCATATCGTGCACAGCAGAAGACGGAAGTGTCTATTAGCTTAGAATTCGACGTATATAAACTCATTGCCATTTTGGTTCGATCACTCAGACGTCTTTAGCCCAGTTGTCTATTGACTGCATACCACTCTGTAAAAGAGAACGCGTGAATGAGGCTCGCTTACCACCAAGACATTTGTCTTGGGCACCAAACATAGACCATTATGTGCAATGTATAATTAAACGTGCGTTGTTTTGACGTTTATCATCTCCGACATGGCAACGTCGTTAAATAAACTTTACAGCTCATTTCGCTTGTCGAATGTGACTAATTCAGAGATTTAGTTGTCTGGGTAGCACGGTCCTTGCACAGGAACCATAAAATGCGTGGCATCCATTCAAACGCACAATGCAAGGGCGTCATACTGTCGATACATATAAAATTAACAAATTATTTCGCAATCAAATATCATGCACACTCGAATACGATTTTGGGCGTATGCTATATGATACATATAGGCCTATGTAAGTTATATGAGCACTTATTTGTTAAGGAGTCAATGCAATAATAGAAATGTTTGAATTTGATATTATATCGCTTCCTAATACATACGACACGTGACCCTAAACTCCGTAAAGCGAGCAGACCTGGTCACCTTAGCGCCAGGTATTTGTGAGTTGCAACACGTCGAATAGACGCTTTTAAATATTTACTAACTGTCGTGTTTCGTGATATGGTGATTAACAGTCCACAGTACTGCATCGCAAGCTCTTAATGTTGGTATTATCCCGTTGGTCAAAACTCAAATTGGACAATTTGAGCTGAGTAGCTAACTAAACCAGGTAGCCTGTACCTATGCCTATAGAGCAATTAGACCTACTCTTGTACTCTTATTTATAAATTATTCCTTGTCATCATTCACTCGCTATACGCGCTCATAATCTGATTACCATGTTGCAAAAGTTAGGACAGTGTCTGCAGCTTTCCTGGTTAGCACCTGTTTTCCATTCCGCTCAAGTCCGGTTGGTCCGTGTGGGTGATTTGCCATTCCGGTCGATTGATATAATGAATCAACTACTGGTAAACGTTGAAACGGCATTAGCCAAGGTCAATTGTAACTAAGAGTGTGCCATGTCACTCATCGTTGTTCGAAGCCATTGTCAATAATTACATTATTATTATTGATACCGGATAATAATGATTATATTGTTGCATCAACAAGTCTTCCAGTGGCTGTATAATTCATGTTGATTCTGGCAGCTGCAGTTTGTGATATGGCTTACTAGATTTCAGTTATACATAGAATTTGTTTCTCCCAAATCCTGGTGACTTGAGTTGCCTTTCTGGCATGTTGCCACGTCAAAAAAGGCTGACTACGACTCCACAGAATATTTGAGAGTTCAGTATTATGCTGTTAATAAACTAAGAAGCTGTGTTGATGGCCTAATGCGCAATTGATACGCGGCCTGCAATAATATTTTCAGCAACTCTTACGGTTGATGAGGAATAATGCTGTTGAAGCAGACATTTAGTCTTTCGCACAAATATCATTAACATAATGTATATTGAGCTGATTAAGCTTGATGCATGTTCGAACAACATCAATCGTGAAGTTTTTGATTATAATTATGGGTTCTGTAACTAAAGTTCCTGTCTATCTGATAGTTGTAGTCGTAATCGTAAACTCCAAACATCTAAAGCGCCACTCGAAAGCCAAGTGCAGGGAAACAGCTTACTCACGCGCGCTGGCTTTATCCATGATCACTGATAGTTGGATAGATGCTTATTTTGCTGATGGGCCTAATCCTGAAGAAAACTAATCGGATGTGTTTGCAACTTTCTTGCAATAGAACGCTTGAGAATCATGCCTTTCGTATATATAATATTATTATATTATATAATTTAAGGAACGAGTTAAACTATTTCTTTAATGAGCCCGAGGTATCTTCCTGGGACAATAAGAATGAACACTGTTCAACACCATTAGGAGCTTCAAGGATCTCATCCAACCTCTTGTGACTACATGTATGCTTCAGAGGACGCTTTTAAATTACTCAACATCGATCCATTTTAAATGCTGTATCTGAGATAATTGTCTGGATTCCAATGCTTAGTATCTATTTACACGTGGGATGAGCTGCAGAGGTTACCCATGCGAAATGCATTGCGTTCAAGATCCCTATGCTGATGCTTGACACCCCACTCGCCAACGCATATCATCATTTAAAATCCTATCTTCGACATATAGTTACACGTACGATTTCCATTATATGTTAATTCACTTTTGAATTCATATCGCCCTCTTAGACTATTTCGTCCTCGTGACATCTGTGGTCTTGATAGATTTGAGGATGAGGCTTTTGTGCTCCAATTATATGGAATCATTGAGCATAAAGGGCCCCACGGCCCACTCGCCAACGCCTATCATCATTTAAAATAATAGTCAAGACACTCTGATGTTCTCAGACATTTACATGACTCCGTCTTTGCCCTCTTTCAACAGACACATGTGTCTTAAGTAAATAAAAAGGTAATTACATAAATCAATAAATTGATGAATAAAAAATAAATAAATAAATAAATGGATACAATAGATATTTATACATAAAAGGATAAATAAATAGATAAATAGATAGATAGATAGATAGATAGATAGATAGATAGACAGACAGACAGATGGATAGATAGATAGATATAAATAAAATGATACATATTTTATATATAAATAAACACATGAATAGATGAATACACGAGTTAATGAATATAAATAAACAGATAAATGGGTAAATAGATAAACACAAATAAATTGATATTTTCACATCTCTGTTATGGTTCAACTTGTGGCCAGTGTTGAACCAACCTGTAGTTTGTGTATCAAATGAGAAGAGGTTACTGTACATGTAAATCTGACTAGAAACTAATGCATTTTCCAGTGCAACAAAGGCAGTTTTAAGGATTCTAATGTAGGATCATTTCCTCGATTATACCAAGTGTGACGTGAATGGAGAAAGGCAGTTCATGATGCAGCCAAACCTCGCTACGAGGATGGCTGAAGACAATTAAGACAAATACCAAACAGGCCTTCTAGGAAGCAGTGTTGGGCACGAGACCAAAACCTCGAGACCAAGACCAAGACCGAGAGGTCCAAGACGACCAAGACCAAGACCGGGTGGTCCGAGACCAAGACCGATGGTCCGAGACCAAGACCAAGACCGATGCATTCTAGACCAAGACCAAGACCGCGGTCTCGAGACCACATCCCTGCTAGGAAGTCAACTGGCGCGCATAAGATCCCAACATCACCGGAAAGTGACGACGAAGTAAAGCTGAGCATGCATTTGTCTTACACGTTTAGTATACGATCAAAGGGCAATCGACTCATCTGAGCGAACGTAGTAAGTCAGTCAAATATGCAGAGTTGTTGACTCGCACCTAAGAGTAGGAATTCGATCTGAGAAAGGTTCAGCAGACGATCATAATAGGCTACTGACTAATTGGGAGTGAACATCGTCGATGGAAGAGCGTGCGGTTGGAATCGGGGAAAGAGGAAACTAGGAGTGTAACTGTCAAATGAAAGGAAGAACTTGGTATCGTCGGTATGCTGGAAACGAGAAACCAGACTTGCATTGCAAACTACATCTTAGGTCTAGAATTTCTGCCCTCCCCTAAGAAACCACCCCACAGACGATCAGTCTCATTAATTACCTCCATTTCAACACTATGCAGTGAATAATGCGTAACTACAAAAACGGTTAGTGATAGCAGCTGTGCAGAATCGGAGAGTGTACCGTGTTCAGTTTTGCTCAGTACAATCTTGCAGCTGATACGTCTATCAATGTTCAATATTATGTGCCTGCATATGTACGAACCCTACGCCCCATTCCCTGGATGGTTCTATGAGCGTTTTGTGCGGCATATCCAATGTCCTTGGCATACAGTTCCAGCGTTGGTTGAAAATTTAGATTGCTCTGTTGCCAGCCGCTTGTTGGACATAACTTTTTCCGCTCATATAACACTTAGAAGTAAAATATATCCCAATATTAGTAAAAGGTCAGATTTCAGCCTAAGTTTCCAGACACGTGCGGCAGAATTGTCGGCAGTTGGGACTCCACCCTGACCCGACACGGCAGCTTATAACGGCCATCGGTCAACCACGCCCTAGACATTTTGTTAACCTTCATTTTCGGCGTATCGCCTACTAGATACACTTAATAATTATACTTTTACCAACGGTCAAAACTATACAGAGAATTGAAGGGTAGTATCGACCAAATGGCCTGTAGGCCTACTACTGTAGAATATCGATGACGCTGGCATTTGTTGTGCGCGGGGACTTGCTCAAGGTCCCTATACACAGTGACCACCTTAATGGAGGATCGAACTTACTCATGCTATCATGGCACAAGCCGAACGCTCTAACCACCAAGTGTGCCAACAACTTACCCTTAAAACTTGCATAGACACATGCAGGCAAGAGACCGGGGTAGCTTGATAGACCTGAATAGGGTTGTACCTGTATGTGTAGCCCAAGTTAGTGTGTGTGTTTGTGAGTATGTGAACATGAATGTGTGTGCATGTGACAGCAATATTTTGCGAACCTTAAGACTGTCCTATTTAACCAGGGAGCGCTTCTGAGTAGATGTCTTGAAGGGGCGCTGTATAAATCCTCAAGATAAATAAATAAATGAAAACAAAAGACACACGATTTCAACGTCCACGACTAGAGCTGGCTTGCAGAGAAGTGAAGAGATGGCATTAATTCCCAGTGTTAAAACTACGCAAGGCAATGTACACAGGCGAAATAGGGAATCCACACGTTCTGGAATCATCCAGGAACATTATCGCGTGTTCGTTAACAGGGCGTTTGACCTTTTGGTGTGGTTGGCATCTGTAGGGGACTCTTTAGACGCTCCTTTGATATCGACAATCACAAGAGGAGGAGGAGGAGGAGGACGAGGAGAGGAAGGAGGGGAGAAGGAGAAAGTCAAGCAGAAGTGCTTGAGGTGCATGAAAGAGGAACAAGAGCCACGAAAGAGGAATGAAAAGGGGGAAAAGATGATGATACGAAGGATACGAGAAAGATTGGAAGGCGAATCAGGAAAACCAACTTAGACAGAGCGGAGGAACAGAAGAGGAAGAAGAAGGAGCAGCATGGGAAGTAGCCGAAGACGCGTTTTGGAAAGCATGATAAGGAAGAAAAAGAGCAAATGAGAAGTATAGGGACGAACCGTTTGTCTGTGTCTCCGAGATAAGTTAAACTTAAGCAGCGCTGGTGGCATTCCGTTGCTGGATAAGATCGGCACAATTCTCTGAGCGTGCAATGCATGGTTGCGTTAAGAGAAGACGGATGGCTGCCATCCATTACACGTCCGGACGTGACAACTCCTTTCGTCTCATCCGATATGGTGAAATGAAGCAGCGGCTATCAAGAGGACGCAATAAACAACATGAGTCTTGTGGTTTCCTCGCTTCGTAACACACTGGCCACAATCTGTGGAATTCACTACAGCCATCTGGTGCCCTGTTCTGCCTCAAAATCATTTCGCTGACAGCTGAACCATTCGCATTTTCCAGGTACCCACGCTTTTGCATTTGATTCACGAAATAGGGAGATAGTCCCACGGGTGGCTTCATGATCATGATAATGACGATGAGGATAATGAAGATAATGATAATGATAATAAAAAAATAATTATGATAATAACAATGAAATCACTATTATTATTATTATTATTATTATTATTTTATTATTATTAATAAAATCAAATGCAATAAATATGACAATTGTAATGGTAAATGTGATAATAATGACGATGGAAATAATAGCGATAATAATAGCGATAATAATGAAATTAATGGCAATAATAATAATAATAACAATAATGATGACGATAATAAAAATAATGATGATAATGGTGTTAGTAAAACTGATGTTGCTGATAACGACGTCGATGAAGATGATAATAATAATGCTCATGATTATTATGGAGCAGAAATGTGTTTCATTGAAAAGAACATCTCTGCTGACAAAGATCTGTAATCGCTTTCAATTGATGCCATGTAAAACCGTTACATATATAAGTAGGTATAAAACGCGCTATCTGGGACAATTGACCATAACATAGCTCAAAATCACCCACCTAATAGGTTGCCAAAACGTATTTTTAACCTATAACCAGGTTAAAAATTACCAATTCCTACACAAACCTAAACTCCTAGGTCAAACATCAACCAACAGACTAAGAAAAACGCCAGGAAATTTCCAATAGTTTCGATGATGAGCCACAATTCATGCACAAAGCCCCTGGTCAAAACGTCCGCCAATGGGTCAAAAGTCACGGGATTTTCCAATAGTTTCGATGATGAGTCAGCAGTTTCGATGATGAGTCATTTTTCAACAATCAAACAAAAATTCTCTCATATATAAAATGGGTGAAAATATTTTCCCACTTCGACTTAAAGGAATGCCACTCCAATATAAAATGGAATATTCGAAGCAAACTGTGATCGAACTAAGAAAAATTTCGAAACAGAAGGGTATGGTTGGTTATATGAGACTGCGTAAAGCGGATTTGATTGCTAAAATCTAAGCTAATGTGTCTCAAACGCTCATCCCCTCACATTTTGCGCCAATCTCATCCAATGCTAGTTTGCTGGACGCACCCGTTCCCGAGATTGGAATCCCATCAATCGCTCCCGTACCGGTCTCAGCGATACGAAAAGTCCTTGATAATACAAAGTCCGGGATTAATGCGTTCGCAAAGTGGATTGAAGAACCAAAGAGAAAGGTGAATGAGAAGATAGAAGCACTGAAAGCCAAAGTGAATTCTATATTCAGTAAAATCCTTATGAAAACACGCGAGATAAAAGAGACGGCCGCAGCTATCAAGGGCTTCACGAAACAATACACGGTCGAAGGAGCAAACGGAATTGACCCCACATCTTTTCTCAAAGCAGCTCAACCACAACTGGAAGACCTTTTGTCTAGAAATTGACAGACTAAGGTCAACTTTGTCCTCACCTGCACAATGGAGCGTGTTGATATGAAACCCGGGCGAGTAGATACCAAGGATTTTCCGTTCGTTTCAAATACTGAGGTGATTTTAAACTCCACCGACACGAGCGAAATTTATAACAACACGAAAGATAAAATGTTAGAATCAATGGCTGCCTTCCAGCTGCGTGGTAGTAACTGGAGACTTAAAGCGGTTCAAAAATTAGAAATCAACACGGTCGTTTATAAACCGCTGAAGGGTAGTTCTTACATTCCACTACCGAAATGTCTAGAGAGTAAAAAGGCTATTGTTAATATGAAGAACGAAGACGAAGAATGTTTCAAGTGGCGTGTAACGACAACCTTAAACCCCTTTGAGGAACATTCGGAAAGAATTACGAAAGAATTAATCAAGCAGTCTGAGGAACTTAATTGGTCCGGCATTGAATTCCCAGTCGCAGCTGATGCTAATGTGATAAGTAAGTTTGAGAGAAATAATAATATTAGTATTAATGTTTTTGGTCATGAGAAAGATGTTTACCTATTCCCACTATATTTATCGAAGCACGAGAGCGATATCAGTGTAGACCTATTACTCATTTCTGACGAACAAAAGAAGCATTATTGTTGGATAAAGAACTTCAACAGACTGATGGCGGTTCATAACGCAAACTCATACACTTCGATGCACTATTGTAAGCGGTGTTTGATAGGATATAGAGAGCTAGAGTCATCAAAAAAACACACCGAGTATTGTTCCCAACACACCTCTCAAAAGATAGAACTTCCAGAACCAGGAACAATGTTGAATTTCAAAAATTCTAATAGAAAGATGAGAGTTCCCTTTGTCGTGTACGCCGATTTAAAATCTTTAATTAAACCTATAGACACTTGTCAACCAGATCCCAGCATGCCTTGCACCAACAGATATCAAAAACACGTCCCAAGTTCTTTCTGCTGTTATATAAAATGTTTTTACGATGACCTATATTCACAATCTCCCATAACTTTCACAGCAAATAGCGAAGACGATGATGTAGCTCAGATCTTCGTAAACACTCTTATAGATAATATAAAAGATATTTATGATCGATTTAAATTTCCATAGAGAATGATATTCGGAAAGAAAGAACAGGCGCTATTCGATTCCGCTATCCTTTGTCACATATGCGAAGGCGAACTAGGTAAAGATCGAGTTAGAGACCATTGCCATTTAACTGGAAAATATAGAGGCGCCGCTCATAAGAATTGTAATCTAAATTATATAGTTCCCAAGTTTTTCCCAGTATTGTTCCATAACCTATCCGGTTATGACAGTCATCTATTCGTACAGAAATTACGAGGTGATGATAACGAAAAGATTTGCTGCATTCCCAACAACGAAGAAATGTATATCTCGTTTAGCAAAGAAGTCGTAGTCGATAAATTTACGAATGAAGAAAATAAGGAAATATTAGTTAAACGAGAATTACGTTTCATTGATAGTTATAGATTCATGGCATCGAGTCTCGACGCTTTATCGAAGAACCTGAGCTAAGATCAGTGTAAGCAAACACTATTCTGGTAATCAGCTCGATCTCTTACTTAGAAAAGGATTTTATCCTTACAATTATGTTGATTCCGTCGAGCCACTGAACGAAACAGAACTACCACCAAAGTCAGCATTCTACTCAATACTCAACGACTCAGGTATTAGTGACGAAGACTACAACCATGAACAGATGGTACGGAAAGAATTCGGATTCAAGACGTTGAGAGAATACCACGATTTATATAATGTGACTGATGTTCTCCTGCTTGCTGATGTATTTGAGAATTTTATAGTAGTATGCAGTGAGAACTATACCCTAGATCCCGCCTGGTATTATACTTCGCCGGGTCTTGCTTGGGACGCTGCGTTGAAGTTGACAGGAGTAAAGTTGGAGTTGTTGAGCGACTATGATATGATACTAATGGTTAAGCATGGGATAAGGGGAGGTGTTAGCACCATTTCGCACCGTCAAGGACAAGCAAACAATAAGTATATGGGAGAAGCGTTTGACGATAGCAAGCCTTCAACATTTATAACCTATTTAGATGCGAAAAACCTGAACGGATGGGCAATGTGTAGGAATTTACCAACTCATGGGTTCCAATGGATGGGTAACGATGAGCTAAACGATTGGAGATCTTCACCATCTATATTAGAAGTCGATTTGGAATATCCTAGAGAATTGCACGATCTTCACAACGACTATCCTCTTGCTCCTGAGAGTGTAAAGGCTAAAGGATCGGATGTGTCAAAACTGATTCCAAACCTGTGTAATAAAGTAAAGTCCATTACGAGAATTTAAAGCAGTATGAAAGTTTTGGTTTGAAGATAATGAAAATTCATCGAGGAATTAAATTTGAAGAAAGTGCTTGGCTTAAAAAGTATATAAATCTAAATACTAATCTGAGGACCAGAGCCACCAACGATTTCGAAAAGGACTTTTTAAAACTAATGAACAATAGTGTGTTTGGTAAGACATCCGAGAATATTGAGAATCGTGTAGACATAAAATGGGTTTGCACCGAGAAGCAAGCCCTCAAGCTAGCAGCGAGAATGAGTTACGATACTCGAACAAGTTTTGACGAAAACCTAATCGCCATTCACATGAAACGGACGAAGCTATGTTGCGACAAGCCTCTTGGTATGTGTATCTTAGACTTAAGTAAAACTACAATGTACGATTTTCATTATAATCACATCAAGAAAAAGTTTGAAGATAGAGCAAAGTTACTTTTTACAGATACAGATTCTTTGGCCTATGAAATTAAGACCAAAGACTTCTACGCCGATATAGCACCCGACATTACAAGTAGGTTCGACACTAGCGACTATCCTAAAGACCACCCCTCTGGCATAGAAACTGGCATCAACAAAAAGGTCATTGGCATGTTCAAAGATGAAGCAGCTGGTAAACAGATCGAAGAGTTTGTAGGTTTAAGATCGAAACTGTATTCGTACAAGATGGCTGGAGTAGACCACAAAAAATGTAAAGGTGTCAGGAAGAATGTCGTTAAGAAATCAATCACTCACGAAGATTATAAAGACTGCTTGTTCACCAAGAGAGAGCAATTGAGAAAGATAAATGTAATTCGGCCGCATCCTCACGATATCTACACCGAAGAAGTCAACAAGGTAGCCCTCTCAGCGGATGATGATAAACGAGTGATTCAGCAAGATGGAATTCACACTTTAGCATATGGACATTATTCACTAATATAAAATGAACACTAGACTAATCGATGTTGAAGGTGTAACGCTACCTAATATTGCCTTGTCGAACGTTGATCTAATCGAAGCGGCGAGGAAACTAAATATAAATAATTTCAGAGGAGTTTTTCTAGGAGACGAGTTGCCGAAGAGGCCGAGAGCGAACGAATGTGGCACCCTTAATCTAGATGATTCTGACGGTAAAGGAACGCATTGGACGTGTTGAATCAAGCGCGGTAATGATAAAATTTATTTCGACAGCTGCGGACTTCCTCCTTCTACTGAATTGATAAATTATCTACAAAGGCCGCTATTTTACAACAGTGAACGAATACAGCCAGACGGCCAAGTGTTTTGCGGTCATTTATGTTTGTATGTATTGAAGAAGACGATCAACGATGGTTATAAATTTCAAGAAGTCGTAAACGAATTGTATTCGACTATTTTAACACTCTTTTGATATTTTTTACAGATTATTTATCTCATTTCGCCATGTCGTAAGATTTCCTGTTGAATTTCAGATATTTTCTGAAGGCGATAGGTGTTTGCTTTGTTCAATTCCATTTTATAATATCGAAGAATATTTTTTAAATGGAATTCAAGTTTTATTCGTTGACGCGGTAATCGACATAACATAATGAGTCTCCTTCGTTTATGGTGACAGCTCCAAGTTCTCTAAACATCTTAATATCGAGTAAAATATCCAGTCCAGTAACGGTATCGCTCAGCAGTCGACACCCCGCTTCTATAAATTCCGGATGAAGCGAAACCCTACACGATCCTTTAGTCATTCGGACACCTAAGCCTAACGGTATAACAATGAATGAATAGTTATCGCTTCTTGAGCAAAAAACTTCCATCTTAAACCACCCATTTGTCTTTGCGGTCTATGCTTGACATCCCACATACCCTCACACGCCTTCCACGTGACGGATCTCGGTTGTGTTCTCATAGATTTTACAGTTTTGGGTTTCGTCCACCACATTTTGTGAATCGGATAATGATACATTTTATACTGGAATGACTTTTTATTTTAGCTGAGATAAGAAAAAAATTACAGTAACAATCCGAGAAGTGGAATGTTTTTAAACGGTGAATCTGGTCCAAGGATAAGCCCTTCACCATTTACGAATCCCGAGCCTGTTTTCAGATACAATCCTTCTCCCACACCATCGAGTCCAGAACCTTGCCATGGCTTCAGGTAAAGATCATGCCCTTGTTGCACTATCTTGTAGTTTTTACCTCGACTATTGAGATATATTGCACCGCCCGATCCGTGACTTTGTCTATGACTTTTGATCCGGCCGCTGCACCTATTCCTGTTAATGCGCCCGTTGCTAAGCTCGGTAATACGCTCGAAAGCAGAAATTTACCCGCAGTTGCTAGAAACGGTAAAATAGCGCCGATAAATCCACCTTCGACTTTGGCATTATGTATTAATTGCGTTTTACTCATTTTTATAGTCGCGCCTGATCCACCCTGATACGCCTTAGCTAACTTGTTAACTGCGCCTGTGTAAGAGCTAAAACGTGGGTTCCATTTAAATCGTTGTGCTTTAATCCAATGTTAACGCCGGTTCCCGCTTGTAGAGATCTTTTCATTTTGTCTTTTCGTCCTTCCGAAATATTAACTTTGACATTTGTGTATCGACTCATTTTATATAAAACTACAAGAACTTTTAAGCCTCTCTTATATGAAACCTCAGCGCTAATTCCTAAACTCGTAGATTAATTAGTTGGCCATTTTGGTCTGTGAGAGACGTTTCAACGTCGAAATCGTGGATAGGGTGATTGGAAGATATATCAAATTTCTAGGCGCTTCGATAATCTTATAGCCGGACCCTACATTCTGGAAAAAGGAATAAATTATATTATCAGTCGTTCCGTTGCTATAGGAAGCCCCGATGATATCGCTCGTTACTCTCAGATTACTGACACTCATTGTGTCCACTATATTCTCCGATTCTTGGTACCCTGCTGAATAACGCCGTCTATCGAAACCGAGGACTTTTCCGATAGAGTTCAACGCCCAGAAATCGACCATGTAATTATCCGCTAGATGTAAAACAATCTTTAACGTGTTGCTTTTTGCTTCTATCTTAATATTGTATTCTTCGTTATATGATAATGCTCGTTTTCTTTCATGATTATCTGGACGTATTCGTTAATGTCTGTAATTTCATAGCAGCCTTCGGGGATGGTTATAGTAACCCACATACCTCCACCATTCGGCGAATACGAAAAGTTGTTGTTAGTCTCATCGATGTTCGGGAATGAAAAATATGTTTCCAGATTGACAAGAGCCATCTCGTACTTTTTATCTTTATCTAACTGAATCAACGGTTTGAATCGAGTCCTTATTCGCGAACTCTTTCTTATCACTCAATAATATGTAAAACGATGACTTTGGCTCTGTGTAACGAGCGATCCTTTCGGTGTAGTCTGCAATATTTTGTAGAATCGATTCCATTTTTATAATATAAAAGATTTTTTTATAATGGAATGTAGAATTCATCGAAACCGCTACTATACTTGCCGTTATTCTTATTACTAGTCTGACCTATCACTACAATCCATGAGGTTGCTCCCAGGCTGTTTCACATAGTTTCTTAAACTCACCCTATGGCATGACTGTACTTACATGATCGTGGTAAATGTGATTAATATTTTTCTGGTCTTGAGGAAACAAGTAGATAAAGTTTGCATTCTCTCTGATCGTCTGTCTAGGTAGTTTGAAATAATTTTGAGCGAGGTAGAAGCAATCAACGTTACTATGCCTTCCTCGGTTGTAGAAGGTCTCACATTTGTTTGGCTCTTCTAACTGTAAATCATCGAAAATCATCAAGTTTTTCTTGTCACGGTTCAAGTCTCTCGGATCTGGCACGTCTTCAGATGATTCGATGAACTTACAGCAGATATCAGATTTTTTATACAAGTGTTTAGCCATTGCCTCAACTACTAAAGCCGGCGGAACATTTAGTCTCACGGTCTCGTCTTGGCAATTGAATAGCCCGATGATGGTTTCTTTCGGTATTTTTTCTTCAAATGCTTGCTTGAGTATTTTATACCCTAGTTGAAAGAGAGATCTTCCCAATACTTGCAGATTGTCGTAGTCTAGCCATCCAGGTCTTAGACGTAGGTTAAACAATAAAGTCGTCTTACCGCATCCAGACTTTCCTACGACTAACCCTCTTATACTTCTAGGTAAAAGAGGATTCTTGAATCTCTTAGATAATACGTCGTTCCACGATAAATCTTTGACTTCCATTTTAAATATATCTAATTGTATTTAAAAAGGATGTATTGCGTAAAGTGTAAAACTCGTACGTGAAACTAAAAATATTCAAAATGTTACAACGAAAAATGGAAGGTCAATGCTTAGAGGCACATGTGATATATGTGGAAAGACAAAGATACAATTCGTGAAGTCTTCTGAAGGTGGTGATTTAGTTGGATCTTTAAATTCGGTTACCAGCGATATTAAGCTGCTGTGGGCTAAATATCCAGGTGAGATGCACTTGCCGGGACATTCATTTACTGGTCCTGGTACTAGACATGATTTGAGGCTGAATTCCGATGGAACTCCTAAGGATTGGTCGAAGCCCGTCAATAGAGTCGACAACGCTGCATATCATCATGATTTAGCTTACGACCAACACGCGGATACAGCTTCTAGGAATGTCGCCGATAGAACGATGGTTAATGAGTTCAGATAATTTTCCTAATCCTAGTTTACGAGAGTGAATAGAAAGAAGTCTTGTGAAACTTATATTATCTACCAAAGCTAATCTCGGGTTAGGTTTAAAAAAAGCCAAAAATTACAATGGACCGACCAACTCGCGGATGAGTTACATAAGCCTGTAGTAAGACGTTTTAGGAAGAGGAAGTTGTACGTTGGTGGTATAGATGAAATATGGGCTGCTTAGTAGATATGTAAGCTTTTGCTAAAGATAACGATGGTGTGAAATACTTACTAACCGTAATAGATGAGTTTTCCAAGTACGGTTGGAGCGTGTCATTAAATGATAAGAGTGGAAAATCTACGGCTAGTGGCTTCGTGGAAATATTCGAGAGCGGTAGAAGACCAGGCAAGGTTTGGGTGGATAAAGTAAAGAATTTTATAATAAAGACGTTAAGAAATTAGTCGAGTTGTATTCTTCGGAGAACGAAGAAAAGTCGTGCGTTGTTGAGCGTTGGAATAGAACAATGCGTGAAAAAATGTTTAAGTATTTTACAACTAATTCAACTAGACGATATATCTATGTGTTGGATGAAATGGTTAGTAATTATAATGAAACTAGGCATTCTTCCATTAAAATGACACCCTCTAAAGCTAGTTTGAAAATGAATGTAAAGGTAGTTTGGATGAACTTATACGGTGATGACATCTCGGAACCTATTATACCCAGGTTTTCGATCGGTGATAAAGTTAGAATAACGAAGAAGAAGAACATCTTTGAAAAAGGTTTTACACCGAGATGGACGGAAGAGATCATCACAATTTCAAAGATTCAATACATGGATCCACCAACTTATAAGATTACTGATTATAATGGTGAGGAAATACAGGGCTCATTTTACGAACAGGAGCTACAGAAGACTAATCAAGAAATATTTAGAATAGAAAAAGTTATCAGGAAACGGGGAAACAAGTCGCTGGTGAAATGGTTGAGTCATCCTGAGTCATTTAATTCCTGAGTTGATAATGAAGACTTGGTGGCCGCGTGATGACTCATTATCGAAACTATTGGAAATTCCAGTGACTTTTGACCTATTGGCGGACGTTTTGACCAGGGGCTTTGTGCATGAATTGTGGCTCATCATCGAAACTTTTGGAAATTTCCTGGCGTTTTTCTTATTCTCTTGTTTGATGTTTGATCTAGGGGTTTAGGTTTGTGTAGGAATTGGTTATTTTTAACCTGGTTATAGGTTAAAAATACGTTTTGGCAACCTATTAGGTGGGTGATTTTGAGCTATGTTATGGTCAATTGTCCCAATTTATACCTACTTATATATATATGATAATGTAAATATATCATTATATATATATCATTGCATTCGCTTCTTTAGCACCTTTTCTGAGGGTCTTAATGTGCTATAGATAATTGCCAGATGTACATACCTACTCTTGCGTTTAACTCGTTTACCCATCGTGTTCTTCCGTTCAATTACTTAGCGAGTTTTTTTTTACTATATACTTATGGCTTATTATTTAAGTTGAGCGCAAAACTGTTGATGTTTTGTAAGTAAGTAAGGTCGTTTTTATTGGAGAAAGGAACCGTGACAGTTCGTTCCGGTTCCTTTCTCCAATAAAAAAAACCCACGGGTTCTTCAGGATCGATTTAAACTATTCAATTTGCCCGCATTGGCCGACCAGATCACGTGTTCGCATACATGGTTCATCCTCTGTCATATACTGATGTCATATCAATCGGTTCATCACCAACTGAAATCGGGTGCTCCAGCTGCCCCTCTTACCCCACCAGGCTGGGGATGCAAGGGTCATACGGGCCACTACAGTACTGTCGCCCGCACCGCGTCAAAAAGCAACGACCCTGAGAGGCCATTTTGCACAAGTATAATTAAAACCCTATACTAAAATCGCACTCTGCCTTTGTGCATTCGAGAGGTCCTCAACGTTTAGTTTTAATGAACAGCTCTATGCAGTGTTATGCATCCACAGTATTACACACCTAATAAATGCACAGATATACGCATAAACGACTGGATAAATGCACAGATATTCTGTAACTTCACCTCTAACTCATCATACACTATAATATATCGTGTTTCATTAGGCCTATTACATTTATAGTTTACAGTTTAAAACTAAGTGATAATTAATTATATGCATCGATACCTATTTATAGGGAACAGGACATTACTCCCGGACATTACCACCGTACCCAGTAAAATCTCCATAGTGGCATATATGCATGCATGCGTACATACATAGATGCATACATGCGTACATGCGTACATGCATACATGCATACATGCATACATGCATACATACATACATACATACATACATACATACATACATACGTACAAAAAAATGCATATATACATACATACATGTATACATACATGCATAAATACATACCTACATGCTTGCACACATACATATATACATACTTACATACCTATATGCATACACGCATACATACTTACTTACCTATTTGCATACTTGGCTACATAATTATATACATACATACACATATTTTCATACATATTATTTCAATGAATTTCTGAAACATTCCGATTTATTAATATAATAAAGATTGCACATTAATTATGTAATGGAATGGGTGTAGGGTAATGTCCGGGGAGGGTAATGTCTTAAGTATTGTCCGGGGGTAATGTCCGTGGGTAATGTCCTAGACCCCTATTAAAATGCCAGATTTATGACCAATTAGATGCTCGGATATGTGCATCCGTATGTTAAACTCCATTGCCATAAATATATATAGGCTACTACTGCTGCAGGGAATTTCCTCGTGCGAAATTACACTGTCTGCTGTGATATGCGGCATTTTGAAATAATTATTGATCCGAAACTCAACTCTGGTTTATAAATCGACCCAACCTAACTATTTCGCAACTTTTAATCAGGCCTTTTTAGTGCATCTCTAGCGAGTACTGGTGTAATTAACTGCTGTTATAAGACTAGTTTCAAAATATATGAAAAATAAAAATAGGACTATAATATTGAGATCTTTTTTGATGCAATGCAGCATCTGACGTCAGAAGCAAATCTTTCGGTCGTGACCTCTTGTCTACAGTCGATACATCGTCAATGTTCTCCTGAGGCGTAATGCAACACACTGTCTTCAGCCATCTTCGCTCTGAAGGCCACCCACATCATGGATCATCCATCTCCAGTAGTTTCTATCATCTGCTGTCCTCAGCAATTGACGCATGGCTAGTAAGGGTCCGATTTGTCACAACGAAGCAGGAGTAGGCTGATGATAATTTCTGGAAATCCCATGAAAATTCAGCACTTTATCACCCCATTTGCAGCTGAAGCTGTAGTCCAACCCTCCAACCTTACCCATAAAAATCGGACACTGTGGCCAATACTCTCTCAAAGTCCGTATTATGTTCTAAATCAAGTACACATTGATATTTTATTTCATTCGACTGCATCATCTATTATCCGAAGACGCTGTAGCCTAAGCGGAATCACAGGGGTGTACGACTGAGTTTAAGCGATGAGCAGCCTGTGAGTGACGATATCTGATACCCCACTGGGAACCATTCATCACCAATGAACGAATCGACACTTTCTTCTGCCTCTAACCGCCGACTGCCGGGCAAATGCACAGCACAGCAGGCTAAGCAGACCGACGGTTAGACCGAAGAGCATCACCGATGGGAGAACAGGTGGGGCGTGAAATACACACACGCACACACACACACACAGAACGATTCAGCTCGTGAGACAATTAGAGCAAGAGTGATCGAGCAAACGAGTGAGCAAGAGGTGAGCAGAAGTAAAGTTACAGATAATCCGACGAAGCTTTCGTACACTGCGCCTCTTCCTCGGCCGCCTCTAGAAAACCGGCGAATTCATAGAGAGCTGGAAAGATGGAGTGACAGTTGACGTGCAGACGACCGGGCAGCGAGACGAACGTGGAAAACGAAACAGATAGCTCGACGAAGCGAGGCAGAGGGAGGGAAGGCGTAGAGGGCAACGCCGCACAACAGCAGCGGGCAGAGAAGGAGAGGCGCAGATAGAACAAAGACGACGTACAGATTGATCTACGGGGTGAGAGAAGAGAGTTTGTTTAACGGTGTAATCCGTTGAGCAGAAAACAAGAGACCTTGCGCGCCAACTGCACAAGTGCCCGCGTTCAATGCTAAACGGTGGCTGCCTACACGCGTGTATACGGTCGAGACGGGGGCTCTTAATCGCGCGGGCTCTGCACTTTCGATTGCTTGCAGCCTGTATCAATCAGCTGGACCTGTTTTCATTGCCTTTCTCATCTGCAACTGCCGTTCGGCTTCATTTGCTTCTTGTTCCCAGTTCGCTCGCTCGTTCGTTCGTCGACAGTGGCGGAAAGAACCGAATCGTCGATAATTCAGTCGTAATATGCGCTTCAAGCGATTGGCTCCTGCGCGGCCGCCGCCATTGCTGTATCTCTCTGCATTCCGCTGTGTTAGCCCGTTCCTTGTTCCGACTGTCTCTTTATAGCTGTCCGTACGTCTCTCTCTGTCTTTCTCCTTCATTCTGTTCCTTTTCTGTATGTCTCTCTGTCTGTCTGTGTCTGTGTGTCTGTTTGTTTATTTATTTGTTTGTCTGTCTTTCTGTCTCTCTCTCTCTCTCTTTGTCTCTCCGTCTTAGTCTGCCTGCCTGCCTGTCTGTCTATCTGTCTGTCTGTATCTCTCTTCCTTTCTTTCACTCTGTCTCTCTGTCTCGCTGTGTCTGTCTCCGCCATTGTCTGTCTGTCTGTCAGTCTCTGTCTCCCTCTGTCTGTCTGTCTTTCTGTCTCTTTCTGTCTCTCTGCCTCTCTCTGTCTGTCTGTCTCTGTTTCACTGTCTGTCTGTCTGTCTGTCTGTCTGTCTGTCTCTCCTTCTCTCTCTCTCTGTCTCTCTCTGTCTGTCTGTCTGTCTGTCTGTCTGTCTCTCTCTCTCTGTCTGCGGCAGCTTATCGTAATCGGTTGGCCTGCTGCGTCGAATCGTTTCGTCTCTTCGTTGTTTGTCCGTTGAGATCTGGCGACGGTTTATGTTCCATCGTAAAATGGTTTTTATTCCAGTTGAAGCAGCAGCAGCAGCGCAGTCTGGTGTCATTCAGCCTCCTCTGTTATGCTTCATGGCGACTCTGATCCCTGCATCCAGCCAGTTAAACACGACGACGACTGCTCAATGACGTCTGCTCTTCCTTCTTCCTCCCAGCCGACATTCACGAGGCCACGTTGCACCCCCGCTGCAGCCGTAGGTCGGCTGCCTAGGCAGCGGCGGCAATTGTTACATAACAGGTCGAAACATAACGAGACCGACTCAGAAGCAGAGTAAGAGACGACTCAGAAGGATAAAGACCGAAAAAGATGATTCTCACTCTACCTGTCTGTCTGTCTGTCTAACGTACAGACACAGATGAAGGCAGAAAGACAGACAATAAAATGTGCAATAAGTGGATTGTAATTATAATCGATCGTTGATTGCTCTATTAGATTCCTCATCCTCCAATATCGTTATCAATGGATCTTACCAATGTCATATCTGAACACATGAACTTCCTGCCTGTATGCTTGTCTTTCTGTCTGTATGTTTGACTGTCTGTCTTTATGTTTTACTTTCTATATGTCCGTCCGTCCGTCCGTCTGTGTGTCTCTTCTTGTATGTCTATATATGTCTATCTTGGCTGTCTGTCTGACTTTCTGTTTGTATGTCCGATTTCTTGTAAGTCTGATGTTCTGTCTATATGTCTGACTTTTTCCACACTTGTCTGTCTTACTTTCCGTCTGTATATCTGTATGTATGTATGTATGTCTTATTTTCTATGTGTCTGATCTTCTACATTTTCTGTCTGCCAGTCTCACAGATACGACGCACTTTCTCTCCTTTATTTACTAACTAAATTTCGTTCCATCGTCCATCCATTATTATTTTCTATCCAGTTTCTTTCCATCGTTCCCTTTGCTTGTCCGTCTCGCTGTTCCTGTCTTTTCCTAAAGTTCTTTTTAAGTTTTCGATAATTCGAAAATGAAAACGAATAGAAAGACACGCAGGCCGAAAAAACGATAATTTCCAGGTCACTCGAACAAGAATGTAACGACTTGTTTTTGTCTATAAGGCTCATAAAGACTCTGGAAGAATACCATTTCCACGTCTTAAAAATTTCCGGGGACATCTTTTGTCGTCGACTTTTCGATGGCGCCCCGCCTCCAATAAAGCTAGAAGTGCCATCGTCGGATTGGCACTTATATCCACCCACACAAGTAGACTCTTTGTCTACACGCAATTAAGGCAATAAGCGTAACCATATTGCTTTCGTTGCCACGGGTAACCCTGACCCACTGTGCTCAGCCAAGAGATCGTTTACCTCTATTATTATCATCAGTCGGTTACCTTCATTGAATTTACCTCCTCTGTTATCGCCATTACAATGGTTACCGTCGCCGTTAACTCTACCCTAACCTATGCTTCTGCCGCAGCTCTTACCTTTATTGCAGCCGTTACGTTACCTCATATGCAACCGTTATCTTTATTGCAATTGGAGCCTTTGATGCAGCAATTAACCTAGCTACTGAGAAACGCAGGGATTGTCTTCCCAGTGTCCGTGCTCTTCCTTTCGGTAACAGAAATGAGGCCATAAAATCGCGTTGTTGTCTGGTAACAGAGAAAATTCGTCGCTCCAAAAGCTACAATCACCGCGAAAGACAACACTTCAGCGTAGAGCTACACTGTAGGGCACGATGCAACGTGAAACCGTTCTTTATTGCTTTGCCAATTTTATGTCGATGAGCATTTTAGCAACGATGGCATCCTCCAACATTGATTTTGGAAACACTATTCTGCGTGGCAAGATCCTGTGGAATAAAACTTGTATCTCCTCTGGTCAATGTAAGATGTCTTATCTAATTAAATATAATATCATCTCATGACTGCTATATGAAACATGTGTGAGTTGATGATTTAACTCATTACTTTAACAACTGAGTTTGAGATAACTCATTTCACAGAGGATGATTTAAGTTTGAGTTTTAACTCATTTTGAGGTGCATAAGTTGAGTTTTGATTTAACTCATTTCTTGTCTGAGTTTATCCAACACAGAGAACAGATTGGAGAAACACCGTCAAATTCATTTGGTCCACAAACGAGAGAAACAAGTTCAGATAGAAATCTATGCCTGAATAGATCGTAATCGTTAACTTCGAATTTTTGAAGCGCTCTTTTCTCCTTTTCTTCTATTTGTGTTTACAAGTCGCTGTTTATTCGCTAATCACATATAATCGCCACTAGAAATAGACCAGAGTAGACCTACGCCTACATTTTAGTGCGCACTAACCGTCGTTATTTCGTCATATCTTATCAGGCCCACGAATCTGGAATGGGCCCTCAATGGAGTGCCGCTTGGCCCCTACGTTGTCTGCGATCAATTACTTTACTGTCATAATAGATTCAACTGCCACTTAATTACACCTAAATAATTCGGGTTGTATGAATGTGTGATGTGCGTTTGTAAATGTAGGCTGTGCATATTGGTATCGTATACAAATTTTCTGTGTAAGAATATAAATGTAGGTTATCCTGCTCGATTGAACGTGTTACTGAAGGTAAATCACTGAACTGCTACTGTCAAACTACATTAATAGGTTTCGTACATGAAATTGACTACTTTTAATGTTTAGTTGAGTTTTGAAAAGTTCAAATAATGAGATTATTTCGTGTGTGTTTAAGTCTAAACTTGCTGCTTGCAGTGAGAATTACCTTTGTTATTCATACTTCTGTGATGTGTATTGGAAGTCAATGCATGTAAACTCCATTTACCAATACTATTCGCTGAAAAATAAATCAGCCGCCAATCAAAGCTGTAAATATTTGCCGACAAGGTCCCGCTAATGGGATTCTTCCTTTTGAACCCTATTTACTTGATGGTTTGTAATTGCTACTGAATGTTGACTATATATATATATGTGTATATATATATGTATATATATATTTTCTACCACTACTAGTGTTATTGCATTAATATGTAGATGTCGATGTTGACTATTGTTCTTTGCAATTACAAATGGACATATTCGATTTTATTTGAATCCATTGGAATTTCAATAAATTTGATTTGACTTGATTACGTAATTAAGAAATCGCGTTATCAACCGAGACCATCTGCCAACCTCTGCATATGATTAGGTCCAGAGGCAATACATGTATACGAAAGATTTGTATTGGTAACTGACAATCAAGTAACATAATAAAAGTAACAAAGTAACATGATCGGGGAATTGGCATGGAGCAATACGGAAGAAAAAACCCTAAGGGACCGAGGTCCCACTGGCAGGGTCACCCTTTCTCGATAAAGTAAAGATAAAGGGATAAGTAAACACGTGACAGATACACCTGCAATTGGTGTCTGCCGAAGCCCCATTGCTCTCTAAGATAAAACTCTCAGTCAATACGAGCTTAATTAAGGTCAAGCCACAAGTATTTATGAGACCCAAATAAACGATCTTTCTCTCCCACTCTATAGATCATCGCGAGACAGGGACAGTAGCTCTGAACTAGCTCAACTAGTTAAATATTCAATACTTCTGAAGTCAATTTATATAAATAGTATGTCTCCCTAGTCCACTATAACCCCTATTCGTGACCGTGGGGGCGACCATTAGACTGCTATGAGCCGAGTATCATAGACCCAGTAAAAAGGGTCATAAGATAATGCATGGCAACTTGGCTAGCCTTGCATCTAACGTCCCTGGAAAACTTTGCATCTAACGTCTTAGAAAGGATCAAACCTAGTTTTCTCATAAACTAACTGTTTAAGCCCATGCAAATTCCTCTAATTTTTCTCACGGCTGGATTCGAACGTCGAATGATTACTTACCTAATTCGAAAAGATTTCTCTCGGCTATCTTACTTATTGCCACGTCCTACAGTGAATATACACGCGTTATACCCAGCTGTTGCGCCTCTTAATTGCCAAGTTATGACGAAAACAAATAAAATCTGCGGTAAGTGGCCTGTAATCGGAACAGTTGATCGTCGGCTTTCTCAAATTCCTTAGCCACCTCTATTGTCATCAAGCGCCCGATTTATCGCGCCCTTCGCAGCATAGACATAGCCGCCGCATCCGAAATCGTATCTCAAGTGCTGCCGTAATAATCGGTGGACTTTGCGCGGTTTAATAACAGCAGTGCCACGTTGTTTAGCTCGAAGAAGTGACTCCTGGATCATTTGGTTGCAGCCTCTATGCTGCGGGGCACGCATTTCTCCGGCTCCGGGGGATACCTCGAGCCATAGACACGACTGATAACATACCCAGCTGATGCCTCCTCGGTTACTGGGGTCTTAGCCGCCGAAGCAGCCAAGTTCTTAAATGCACTCAACGAAAGTCCATCGTTTTATGACAGCGGTAAATGGCTGCAGCCGCTTGAGGAAGGGAACCAAATAAACAGCGTAGTATGCAGAATTTTATGTCGAGTCGATGGAGGGTCGAGCGAAGTATCCTCTCCTCTTACCGCCAACACCACCCGGAAAGATCTAAGGCGGTCCTCGTCCGAAAGGTTCTTCGCGGAATCTACCAGACATCGTTTTATTTGCTGGGGGTCAGAACAGTGATACAATTCGACGTACAACGAAGGGACCACACGATAAGACAATGCGATTCGGCATGTTAAGTTACTTTGATTGCATTCTCTAAGCATTTTAATACAATGCAAAACAATAACAATACAAAAGAACAAAGGTTTCAAGGTAGTGAGTGGGAAATGATGGCACATAACAGAATTCTTATCCCAATACAATACGATGCAATAGTAACCGAACTTGACAAAGCAGCAAAGCCAGAAATCACGATCTGACAAATACGGACAAAATACACTGCAATATAATTAATTGCGTTTGATGTTTCCCTCCTCTCAAAGGTCAGAGCTTCCCACTTAACCATGCGCGATAGAATATCTTCAACGAAGAGTAATTGTGCTCAAAAGACTTGCTCAAGGTCCCTAATACAGTAACTGTCCCAGACAAGAGTAGAACCCGTACCCTCAGCGTTACAGAACGATAACTCAAACCAATCGGCCACCATACATGTAGGCCCACGCATGAAATGACTCACAAAACACTGTTTCTTAGATCCACAACCCATAATATCCTAATGTTCCTGGTCCACGATTATCGATTTCCACGGAACTGGAATTTATTTGGAATTCCAACATTGGAACATCTTCCGAGCATTGTTTCACTCCGCGTTGGAACTTCCTTTAAATCACGTCGTATGTCATAATAGCATAATTATTTCTAGGCCTATAATCTTCAGATCGTACAATAATACGTCGCGCATTGCGCCCAACAACGTTTTTCACAGGATAACATTATCTTCATTTTGTTTCTTACGTCGGTCATTGCGGCCTTTATGACCTTTGTCGTTAAAACGCGATACGTAAGCAATAAGAAAAACCTAAAAGCCCATGCGTTCTATTGACAGACAGACAGACAAACAGACAGACAAGCTGAATGACTGACTGACTGACTGACTGACTGACTGACTGACTGTCTGACTGACTGACTGACTGACTGACTGACTGACTGACTGTCTGACTGACTGACTGACTGACTGACTGACTGACTGACTGACTGACTGACTGACTGACTGACTGACTGACAGGTAAACTGAAAAACAGACAGATAGACAGACAGATAGACAGACATACAGATAGCCATACAGATAGATTGACAAGCAGACAGATAGACAGACAGGTAGGCAGACAGATAGACAGACAGATAGACAGACATACAGACATTCTGCTGCACGTAAGGGTGGCCCGGAAATAGGACGGCAGAGTCCAGCTGACCCGGGCGTCTGGATAATCGAGGCAGCGCAGTCGATAGTTTGATGGACGTACTTGGACCCGATAAACATAATCAAAGAAACTCCTTTGGTGCTAACGTAGTAGGCCATCTGTCACGCTGTACGAGAGTATACAAGACAATAATTATTCGAATGGGAGATTCTCATAAACAATTGTCGTCATGGCAACTCAGACAAAACAGAAGTAGAACAATTGTAAACAGCAGAAAAGATGAAACCGTCGGAAATTTTATTTATTCGAAACGTTCGCTGATATAAATAATATTATAATCTAAGCCATTTCTTTTTTAGCAGCAGATTCAATAGCTACTATTTAAGCCACGGATTCGCTGTATAATTCGGAAGGCCAAGAAATTAGATGAATTCAAGTAATAGGCCCAGGGATTATTATAGCCTAACATTTGTGAGCTCGTATGAATCTGTGTACGCACAATTCGTAAACATACGTCTTTGTTTGAATTCTTATGAATCGAATTTTTATAAATACAATTCATCTGTAATTTGATATTGTTGTCCCTTTTAAAAAGTTCAGAAGTGTACACTGAAGCCAAGCAACCATTAAGAGACTGGCAGACTGGAAGATGTAGGTTTTCGGCATGCAGCGAAAGACAATCTCGTTAAGAGAATTGCGCAATGTCGCCCATGCATGTAGCCTAATTCGCAGCAATGATGCGTTTGAATTTCTATGAATCAGATTTTGTATGAATCATATATTTCTAATATGCTTGGATTCGTATGAATCAGATTCTTATTTGAGCGTCTAAATTCGAATGCACTGTGTGATCCGGTGGGAGACACAATAACAAAACCGAAGTGTGCAGGCCCCATTTACTGAGAAAACGAAGTTCTAACAATCTCTGTAGTAAATTCTCATAATTCTGGATTTGCTTTCTACTGCCATGGGTCCAAATAATGGAAGCCATTAAGATTACGATTGTTTATAAGTAAGAAGAGGGAAGAAAAGCAGTCCCTTAAAGCTATAGTCCTGAGGCTGCCACATGTATGAAGTGTTAGCGACCTCATTTTCTTAGCCTCGGGTGGCCAATCTTTTCCCTCGCCGTCTCATCATCAAACCGACATAATACGGTCGGTGTGCTCATTACAGCTGATTTGGCTCTATGGAGCAAGAGGAGCAGAAATCTCGATACGAATATCTGCCCTGGCGTGGCTTATAACTATAACGTACATGCAGACCTAACATAAAAGTATGGCTCAGCTTCAATGTGTCCTTATGCTACTTGGCGTTATCTCTTTTAGAAGTGTTTCAATTTTATAATTACACAACTTCTTCGAGTTGATAATTATAGACTGTTCATCAGTTATTCCTGATTCAAGCCTATTCAAGTAAAACTGAGTTTCTATCTATAAGTTTTTGGTTTAGCTATTTCCCAAAAAGTTTAGTAATAGTGGTTAGTTTAAACAAATAATATTACTTATATGCCTTGTAAGTAACAGGTAAATTAATTTCTGCCAGTAGTATTTGCGCCTTAGTTTTAGTAAAAACTGCCAAAATGTCAACTAAGAGACATTGAATTCAAGGCTATACTTTCTGTGATCGGGTTTTCAAAAGTAAACTCGTTTATTTTACTTCAGTTTTCTGTCACATGAAACGTTGTGTCTTGTCACCGATGAAAATTTAACAGTAAAGAACTCGTCGTTTCATATAATACTTACATAAATATTTCGTTTTACTATATGCATAGTCAAACTGTAGTTTTAAACCGAGACTTCCCTCAGCTGCAGCTTTCTGGAAAACTCAACTTTGATTGCCATCTTTGAACTTTTAGTCCGCTAGGTTTGTGTGGACAAAATTAACTAAAATTTGACAGATTTATCTCAATAATATCACAAAACCACATGGATATCTTGCCAAGAGACCCAACAGTTGGTATACTCCTAAAAGTCACAAGTAATTGTATACAATGAATGCATCGGAATTCATTACTCGTGAGACAATAGCGAAATGTATCGTATTATTTTAATTATAAAATGATTTGTTTGAGTTTAATTTATAGTATAGGGTCCTACTGGGAACGGACAAAAGCCCCCCCCTCGGACAAAAGCCCCCGGACATAAGCCCCCATGTACAAAAGCCCCCCCCCCCCAGACAAAAGCCCCTCCGATTTTGGGTAGGACATTTGCCTCCCCCCCGGACAAAAGCCGCTCTGGTGTGAAGTATGAACGGATAATGACAAGTTATATATTTAACTGCCATTATATAAAATATATAAAAGCAAGCAACTAATTATCGTGTCGTATAGGAGACAAAGTGAGTCCAGTTCTGAATCTTTATTTATCTTGCTGGATACATGAAAACTACAAACAGTCCGTGACACGTCTTAATAAGCGGTGAAGGTCCTCGGCTAGTAAGCAGCTAGGCCTACAGTTGGTTAGCAAACTATCAGTGACAAGCGATAATCATCCCCGTTAACGAGACAGAGTGGGTGAATACCTCTATATAGATGATAATCTAAGATTATAAGCGGTGAAGGTTAGCTAGTAAGTATACATGCTTTCCGTTGATGACAGTCAGCCAGTAACACGCGATAATCATCTCAGTCTGAGAGTGGGTGAGGACCCATATAGATGAAGATCTCATAAATGTGTGCCTATAAAACGAAGACTTCTAACATGTGGACTTCATATTACGAACCATTTCGTCTTCAAACTTTGAAGGTATTGGAACCAAAGCAATATGTCAGCCCGCTAAAAATAGATATTTTACAGGTTTAGTAACACTTGGCCGACATGGACACATCCATGCACACGTACATATTGTGCATTCAACCATGCATCATATACACACACCTACAAGCATTCATATATAATTTTGGCGAGCTTATGGTTTCTGATCAATTACACTGGGGGGCTTTTGTCCTAGTTGGGAGGGGCTTTTGTCCGGGGGCTTTTGTTCGGAGGGCTTCTGTCCGGTGGGCTTTTGTCCTACACTCGGACTATGTCGCGTGCTTCATAAGCTCACAATAGGTAGTGAAGTGAGAACATTTGAAGCTTTTGGTCTATATTTGAACAATCTAGCGTTGAAGGAGGTCTGCCCTGCTGGGATATTGGCAACGAAGCTCAAAAGCGCTCAGTTGTAAGAAAATATGCGATGAGGCCAAAGAAAGCAAACGAGTGTAGGCCCTAATCGACGGAGAGAGAATGACGAGACGCGAGCGAGTCAAGGCAGGAAACGACGCGTTAGTATCGAATTTAATTTTGTTGCTTGCGGTGTTTACACATCAATTTCGATGTAACGGGAGACGATCCGGCGAGTAAGAGCGACGAGACTCTTCGCGAATTCCTCTGCCTCTCCTGGTCGATCTGTTGTGGCAGTTCGCTTCGAGATCCCAGTTCAGCTGTTGCCGGATCGCAAGCCGCTGCCGCCGCTCGGGCAGAGGCGACTAACCAAGACCAAGGCCCCCTCGCTCGGTATAGGGGGTATTGCTTACGGCTCCAATGGCGCTGATGGACGATCATTTTCGGTTGTTTGCGCTTCGTGACAGATGAGAGAGAAACACAAATACATCTCTGACCTATCAAAATACGGGCTCGATCGTCGTTCCAAACAGTTACACGTCGACCATCTTTGTTATATTCAATCAAAGGATAGGCGATGTTGTAAGGGAGATTGGTTCGTATGTATGAAACTCCTGCTGCGTTGCGGCATCTGTCCTGCTGAGTCTGTAGTAGATCACGCGGTTTGATTTGGAAGACCACTCGGAACAACATAGCCCCCTTCAAGTGATCTAACATAATGCGCTGGACGGAGAAAGACCTTCTCTGCCTCAGTCAATGGTTAGGACGCCTTGCACAATTGCACATAGATTCTTATCCGTTTTTGGGACTCTCTTCTGATCAACTTCTTTTCGAGTCTTTCGTTGTGTCCTGCTTAAGCATACTTTCATAAGGTGCCGTACATAAATGACCTCACGCAAATTTTGACTATTTTCGCCCACCCCCCTCTCTCTCGTCACACGTCGTCACAAAAGTCATAATAGCCCCTCCAAAATGATGTCACAAAGCTCTGACCCTCACCCCGAAAACCAGATGTCCAGAATGTTTTATATATATATATATATATATGCATATTTCTTATGATTATCAAGAAAACTAATTATAACTGTAAAAATACTTGTAACAACTATATCTAGTAGAACGAAGAAAAGTGCAGAAAGTATGATTATTACACTCATTATGCATTCCACAAGATGAAGAACTCTGGTCTTTAATAACAATAGTTTGAAACAATCAAATGTTTAATTGAGTGAAAGTTTTTAATAAAATTATGCATTTTGATGTTTGATGTGATGGTGTGACGTCACATTTGGCCGACCCCCGACCCCTTGTCAGACATCGTCACAAATGTGTGACCCCTACCTCTGGGCGTGTGACGTCATTTGTGGACGACCCCTAAGGCACGGGATAGTTGTATCTGCTGAGTATTTCGCTATATGAATTAAATATTAACGCTTGCCGTGAGTTGATGTTTATAGACCTAAGTGTGAAGAGCATAATTTCATGCATAATTTTAATAATTAAATGCATTAAATTTAATTTTCATTTAGTAGATTTACATAACCTCCCTTCAAGAGTTTCTACTTAGGTAATGCTTCCTTTGGATCCAACCGAGGCTAAAGAGAGCAGTACCTTTGGGCTAGAGTAGAACGTGGCTGTTTTGGCTATAGGTATATATTAACCATTAAGCATATAATTATAGTGTCACTGGGATCCCATTCAAGATGGCACGACCACCAATGTTTGACAATACTTCATAGCAGAGATCCACTAGTAACGGGAACAAGAAGCTCATCCTATTGACAATAATAGCGGAAAGAACCACGTCACTATAGACGCTCATGGTGTGTGTGGCAGCAAAACTCCGATAATATCGATACCAACCTCGTTGTTTTCTTAAAAGGTTTTATAATCATTATACTTCCGTTGCTTCCTTGTTAAATAGAGTGAGCATAGTCCGCCATTCTTTGTACTCTTTAACTGTGTTTAAATTATAATTGGCTGGAATTAAGTGTAAATAACCAATCAGTCACCGGGCCTATATCACGTCGTGCTAAACCTCATAGCACAGCGTTGCTCAAGCACAAACACCTCTAAAATCTAAAATGATGATTAATTGGATGGCTTGTTGTTACTTAGAATCTTTTGGTTCATAGCAATGGCTCCAGTCACAGGATGACACTATATAGGCTTTCTTCGTGTTGCTTCACAGTTTAGAACAAATCTTACATTCACTTGATTCCAAGTAACGCATAATTTCAAAGAGGCTTTTGGTATGCAGCGATATCTTTTTTGGACGATGCAATGCTTTCCTTATCAATTAGGTCTACTCATGACTTTGCTGTTCGTTCTCAGATAACGATCACTTTTGAAAATACTAGATTAAAATTTAACGGCAGTCTTCATCGCTTTCATCGAAAATTAACCGCGAAGGAAATAATTGGTCAATACCATTTCATGGATCTAAGTCATTCCCTTGCTCATAAGTTCAATTCTAGCCCAGTATTATTTATTGTTCTCAAGCCTTGTCGTCAACAATGACAAGATTCATATCCTGAGCTGATTCAGATTTAGATCCAGATCCAGGTTTACATCCAGATCCATATCCATATCAGATTTAAATGCAAATTCAAATTTAGATGAAGATCCAGACCTAGATTCAGATTAACATAGAGATTTGGATTTAGATCCAGATTTAAATCCAGATCCAGATTTAAATGCAAGTGCAATTTCAGATTTAGATGCAGATTCATGTTTAAAAACAGATCCAGGCCCAGATTCAGATTTGCATAGAGATTCAGATACAGATAAAGAACACTGGGCATACAGATCTAGAATTGCATACAAATCTGGGATTAGATCCAGATCCAGATACCGATCCAGATCTAGATCCAGATGTCGATCCGGATCCTGATTCAGACCCAGACCCAGACCCAGATCGAAACCCAGATACTTGCACTCGAGATTTACTGGACTGGGTGCATCACAGTTCCTGCATTGAATGACATTTCTAACAACAAGAGTCACTCTATAAAATATCTGCATGCAACACACGTAAACCCAGCCGTCTGTCTATTTTCGCCAAGCCATCGACAAATTGACGAACATTGAACTACCACAGGAAGCATTTGCAACGTTTTCTTTTTGCGAATAAGACCATGGTCTTTAAACGAGCAACGGAAAATTGCACCCAGGTCTGAGACAGTGAATATAACATAGACGGGGAAAGAGAGAGAAAGAGACAGACAGACAGAGACTGAAAGAGAGAGAGATAAACAGACAAAGACAGAGACATAGAGAGCCAGACAGAGACGGAGAGACATAAAGACAGATCAGACAGACAGTTTTTGATAGAGATCCAGACTGGCAAGCAGACACGTAAGGACGAGAGAGCGAAAATAGGAAAGCACACCGAGAGATGATATCCTTGCAAAAGAAGAGAACGGATACGCAACAGAAACGTCTTGTACATTTCGCTAACGCCGCTGACAATTGTATACTATCCATTGAGAAATTGGGCAATGGCGCATTACCAGCTTGCTCAGAGTGAGTTGTTGAAACGGTTACTTTAGACCCCTCTATCACAGTCAGACCCAGTGCACAGTACATGTAGGTAATTTGTCTGTGCATCCACAAGTCACCGGTTAAATTCGGTAACAAAGCATCCGTGATGCTACATTGTTGATGTCTGAGTCAGACCTACATCGTGTAGGGCTACCGTACGTAGGCTATTTTACTACAAGGTGCACTACAGCTGATGGCCTTAATACTGGAGTTTGTCCTGTAGGGTAACCTAAAACCATTGCACCTCTCTGTCTCGCTTCATGCCTATGCCTACCCTGTTTTGATTGTCACTCATAAGTTCATAACTTGGCGATTTATGGTAACTCGGAATTCGAAAGCCAAACACAGGGCTTTATCTTTGTGCTGTGCAATAATTTAGCCATGAATCCATACCAACCTTCCACAGGCCACAGACGTCCAGCACAGACCTTAGCGTCTTAACGTCCCAATGCAAACTGAAACGTGTCGGAATTTGATCACACGTGACAAAATTGTAATTCTTGTCATAGTATATCATTCGATCATCTTAATAAGCGTTCACACTAATGACGTTATTGTCCAGAAGTCCGGATCCATAAATAGAAGAAATCATAGAAATGTATTCGATCGCAGCAGTACTAACTATCGCTAAACGGCAACAGTGGGACTTTTCAACTATAACTGCCCATATGGTTCCAAGATTGATTTATTGAGTGATTGATAGGCCTGTGTGTCTGCGGATTGAATTCTCACTGGGTTCGAAATTACCATTAATAGAAATAAGAACATAATTTTATTGCACAAGGCATCATTATACTAATTATTTGGCGGAGCTACGGCTGAGATCGCATATTATCTATGATTGGAACCACACACGCCTGGACACCGTACGCGGCTCAGATGGATTTACTGACCAGTGTGCGATTCAGCTACTGTACCAGGCAATCTAATTTAATATGATCTAATCCAAGGACCTGTTATGCACAGGACTGGAAAGTCCCGATGAAACGCCGTGTCACTAGCGATAACGGGGAGCATGATTGTTCACATCTTTTTGACATGACAATCTGATCTATTAACTTTTAGTTATGAAGGAAATTTAACAAGTAACTATGTCAGCAAAAATAAAAAATGATTGTGGACGTTCAGAACATCAATTTTTTCAAATAGAAGCAAAATTTTATTTTGGACGACATTTTTATTTAAGAGTGAAACGTGTATATGGAAAGTTGACAAGTGATCAATTCTCTAATATAGATTCCTTGGAACTAAACTTATCCAATCAAACTCAATTACTTCTATGGCGCCGTTTAGTTATGTCCAAAACATAATTCGACTTTCGCTTGGAAAGAAGTCGCAATCAAGACTCGTAATTCCTTTGGATAAGCCAATGATCAACATCCCATAAATCAGAGAAACCAGACTGATGATTGGAATGCACGTTGAAAGAGACGAGTCTAAATTTAAGCTTTACAGAGTTTGGAATATTCAATGGCGAATGGAAAACTATCCCTTAACTATTCATTAAGTAGCCACTCAGACAGAGGCGGCGATCTCGTTGGACAGGTCGGGGGACAACCAATGAGAGGGGTAGGACATGTGGGTGGAACACACGTGCAACTTGTCCCCTCTCTATAAAATGTGGGGGACTTGTCCCCCTCGACACCTCCCCCCCGGATCGCCGCCTCTGCACTCATTCGACGCACAAGTTTTTCTGCCTGCATCGTGCTGCAATCCATCTAGAACATTATCCCCACTGGTAGAGACTATAGAGTGTGCCTGGATCAGCAAAGCTCAATATTCCAGATATTGATGTATTGGACATTATGGTTACTGTGCCTCAAAAGTCATTTGATCAGATTAGACTAAATCACTTAAGATTAGATTAGCTTATAGTAGATAAGTCCCACCCTTGTCAATCCAGTGTGCAGCTGATGTGTGTGGGTGTGTGCGTGCGTGTTGGTGTATGGCACGAATTGTTTTGGCTAATTATTGTACAGCAGAAAGGTCAGACATCAGTAAGGCGCTGGGAGTGGCATGTATTACAGAAAAAATACGAGAGACCAGGATGAGATGGCAGGGTCATGTAATGAGACGAGAGGACGAAAGCTCCATTTAAAGAGTAATGAAAGCGGACGTCAACGGACGACGCAGTCGGGGACTACAGAAGAAGAGATGGGAAGATATGATACACAAGGACCTAAAGACTCTAAAATTAAAAAATGAAGACGCGTGCGACAGAGTCAAATGGAGAAGAAGGATCTGAGCGGCTGACCCCTCCTCTGTGAGGGATTAATTCAAGCCTGAAGGAGGCATATATAGAAAAGTCAGACACAGGCATGACTTTTGTATCGTTTACTTTGTCCTTTATTTTTTTCATTCTGGTTGCATTTCTTTATTTAAATTTAGAACCTGCGTTTTACCTCGTGTCTTTCTGGACGTTGCATCTTTGCGTAATTCTATAGCAATTACACTTCACGTTACTCTATTTGATTCTAGAGTCTATACGTCGCATTCATTTTACTCTACAACTTACTTTACGTTCCCTTTATTCTTAGACGGTGTCATGCATTAATCATCTGTCAACAATTAGTTCCTTGCTAATAATAGATTAGTGCTGAGACTCACCACCAGAGAGCGAGAACGTTCGTGGGACAGAGAGCGTGGAGCAGCAAGAGCGCTGTGAAGCACTCGTAGCAGAGTCGACATATCTTCGTTCCGTCGGCGATTATCTTCATCCCGGCAGTAGACGAAGAAGAAGCAGCAGGAGCAGGAACAGGATGATGAGCCTGGCCTATCGTCACCACAGGTGGCTGTCGTTTCATGAAGACCGTCTAATCCTGGGTGAGGGGAAGCAGCCACTGATGCGAGTCGTCTTCTTCTAATCCAAGAGATCAGCGATGTGTGGAAGGGGAGATGCTTGCCTGCTTTTATTCGTCCTCAAGAAGGAGGATGAGACGCGCGCTGCTGCTCTTTCTGCCGCCGCTGACGCCGCCTCGGGCATCCTATTATTAATGTCCCTCCTCTGCAGCCGACTGCTGCTGCTGCTGCTGCTGTTGGTTCTCGAAAAGACCTCCCGCCGACCGAGAACACTTTTCCAAGATGCAGTAGCAGCGGCAACCGTGTGTCGATTTTCTTCTGAAGCCGCCCTTATTCCTGGAACGGACGAAGAGGTATCTGGCCTCCACCGCTGATGCCACCGCCGCAGCATCTTCAAAGACGGCGGGCCTTGATGGCCCGGTGCCTGCGCGTACCCGGTCGCATGCGGTTACGATCCGAAGAGACTCCTGCAGAAAAGTTAACTTACCGCGCCCACAGACGCAAAGAATAAGTCGCACTAGACTCAGTAAGTTCGGCGCATGACTTTGCATACATTTACATACATACATACACACACACATACATACATACATACATTTACATACATTTAGATACATACATACATACATTCATACATACATACATACATACATACATACAAACATACATACATACATACATACATTCATACATGCCAACGCTCAACGTCATAAATATATACATTAATATCACACATTCATACATATGTAAGTATACTTAGATGCATAAAAATACACGAATGCATGTATTGCATACATCCATAGATAATAAGGTGAAGGAGTCAGGACAGGTTAAGAGACAATAAGACATTTTATGAGGGAAGGATGAAGAAGACATTCATCGTCATACACCTGGTTGAGTTTCTTAAAGCGTACAGTGTAACGTACGCCCCAGTTTTTGATGCAGTAGATCCCGTTATAATGAAATTTCATGACTTAAAGGACAAATTTGGGGCAACAATGATGAGCTAATTTTCCTATAGACCTATTTACGCATCTTTGATCGAATAACGAAAAGTTGATGTTTAAGTGGAAATCGACGGCTTACGGGCTATTTTGTTTCCTGTGATCGTCATTTTGAAGATTTATATAGCGGCATTCATTAGCATATAATCGTTTTTATATACCTTTTGCACACAAAGCCTTTTTTTTAATTTAGTGCAATACAACGATGAGCGGCACATATCCTTTCGCTTCTATTGTCATCTCAATTCTATTGTTACTTAACAAAAGACGCTCATGAACGGTTATTAATACAAATTAGTGTCATGATCCAAATTTATGCTGGCTTCATCATCATCATCGTCATCGTCATCATCATCATTCTTATTTATATTCATATATTCATTCATATTCTTAATCCTATTCGTATTCATATTCTTAATCCTATTCGTATTCATATTCTTAATCCTATTCGTATTCATATTCTTAATCCTATTCGTATTCATATTCTTAATCCTAATCGTATTCATATTCTTAATCCTATTCGTATTCATATTCTTAATCCTATTCGTATTCATATTATTATTCTCATTCTTCTTTTTCTTCTTGAGCAATAGCAAGTGATGGACTTGCTCATTGAACCCATATTGTAACCATCTTAGAGATTGAGGTTCGAACCCCTATTCCCCGTGTTACAGTCTGAGCGCTCAATTCAATTGACACGGTCTCCGATTATTTAAAGACAAACTGTAGGCGGTTACAAGACATTTAATCACGCGACACTTAAACAACGACACTTAATCTCGCGACACTTAACCTCGAGGACACTTAATCTCGCGACACTTAATCTCGCGACATATAATAGCGCGACACTTAATCTCAAATCACAACTATTTTGCACCATTATTAATTTATATGGTGGATTCTAATTATGCTTAATTAGAAGCCGTATTGATGATACGAATGCGGTTTCAATGGAAGCGAGAATACTCTCTTAAATAGTGATAATGCTTGTGCATTTAATTAAATTTACGTTCTGTGCATTTAATTAAATTTACGTTCGGTGCATTAAGTGTAGTCGTGACTAAGTGTCGCGAGATTAAGTGCCGTCGAGATTAAGTGTCGCGAGATTAAGTGTCGTCGAGATTAAGTGTCGTCGAGAATAAATTTCGCGAGATTAAGTGTCGTCGAAATTAAGTGCCGTCGTTATTAAGTGTCGCGAGATTAAGTGTAGTCGAGATTAAGTGTCGGCGATGTTAATTGTCGCAAGATTACGCGTCGTCGAGATTAAGTTTCGCGAGATTCAGGGTAGTCGAGATTAAGTGTCGCGAGATTAAGCGTAGTCGTGATTAAGTGTCGGGTAATTAAGTGTCATCGTGATTAAGTGTCGCGAGATTAAGTGTAATCGTGCGAGATTAAGTGTCGTTGTTTTAGCTTCGCGAGATTAGGCGTAGTCGTGATTAAGTGTCGGGTATTTAAGTGCCGTCGTGATTAAGTGTCGTGAGATTAAGTGTCGTCGTGACTAAGTGTCGTCGAGATTAAGCGTCGCGAGATTAAGTGAAGTCGAGATTAAGTGTCGCGAGATTAAATGTCGTCGAGATTAAGCGTCGCGAGATTAGTGTAGTCGTGATTAAGTGTCGCGAGATTAAGTCTCGTCGAGATTAAGTGTCGTTGTTTCAGTGTCGCGCGATTATGTGTCGAGATTAACTGTCGGCACAGCCTGTAGACAACTAAAGCTTTGAATTGGTCAAATTTGTTTGCTAAGTGAACCGTGACAACGTGATTCCAGAGTTTGACACACTCAAGGACCAACCTCTTATATGCTAGGCCTACTCCCTGTCCTGATGGAAGTTCCAAAAGCCGATGCGGAAAGTTTTTATATATGTGAGCAATATTTTGTCAGTTTAAAAACTTATTCTTCAGTTTTATTCTTTATGTCCTTTTTTCTTTAACTTGATTTGAATAAAGTTTGTCATGGATCGTCGGTTCCTCGGAGTTCTTTCAACTTTTTTTGGTATGTTCCCTTCGACCTACAGCATTGTATTGCACACATGTCACTCTTGCATGACAGAGCAGTGTATCAAATCTTTACGGAAATAACTCAAAAGTTGAGAAAAATTACGAAAATGCAAAAAATTAAATGTCGTTTAACCTCTCGAACGAGTTCTCCCGGACGGGCTCCGCTCCGGTAAGTTTACATCATAAACGATCTCTTAAGGAAATGGATCGATTACGCCATCTAGGACTACCAGATTATCAAAAGTCAATAAAAGTGCGACCCGAAAAACCCATGTTTTTACTCTCACTCGTTAAGAAAATGGCTTCGCTTATGTTGGCCAAAAATTGTAAGTCCCTGGCCAAAAATTGGTAGTCCATAGGCCTGTTATAATACTTATGGGTGACTTTTACTAAAGCATCATTGATTCGTTGTCATGACGCACGTGATCGGCCAAGATGGCCGCTAGCTTCAACATGTGTTAAATTTCATTTATTCATTAGTAAGATTTATATAGCGCTGCCTCAAGGTCATTAGCTTCCGCTTCCGACCCAACACGGTTGAAAAAGAACAGTTTTATGGCGAGTATTAAAAGAGTCAGAGTGAACCATAGGGCACACGCAATTACTTGGTTGATCGAATGCGTTTTGCTCGACTATAGTTTTCGAGTTTCAAAAATGGCCTGGTCCGTGTACATAACTTTCGCCACTGTTTCTGAGAGTCGTAAACTCATCACTGTCTGGTAAAATAAGTTTCGCCCGTTTAGCACAAGTAAACCTCTGAATAGAAATGTACAGAGGCGCTATGTAAATTCTAACAAATGAAAACACATACATATAATTTATATAGGCCCTATGTAATAAATTATCATAATATGATTAGGCCTATATATATATATATAATATACCGCATAATAATTATATTGTAGGCCACGTAAATCACGTATTGTTCACATTCAAGATAGGCATTGTATGTGCAAATGGCTTATTCGTTAAATTGACTGACGTTCGTCCACGTCATTGACTCAAGGTCAATATAGCAATTCATGTATTTTCTGGAAATACGGTCGCATGGCAGGATGTCCTAAATGAAAAGTCCTAACCTGTTATCTAACCACCCATGATGAATTACAAGTTTCAATTAACTGACAAAGCTGTTGTGGCATAAGTGTCTCGCCCTGAACCCACATCTTCGATTATCAGTTTCACAAGCCTCTCCTTTCCCACCACAAAATAAATATCCCCTACGGAGAGGTCACGTGACACTGCACCACTTGCGTCTCTCCTTATCACGGGCAGTGCGATCGTCTCTATTTTAGGGCTTATCGCACAGAGCGCCGGCTGCTACCCATGCAATAGGCCGGCGCGGTAACGAATAGGACTCGGCCGGGCCTCGGGTGGTACGCCGGCCGTCAGCGGCAGGGTCTGAGCGGAGCCCAGCGCTGCGCCGAGTGACACTTTTATCGGTTGGCGGAAGGGTCTCCTTGAGGTGAGAGATGTGCTGCGTCGATTCCTACGCGCAACTGTTTGCCTCCAAATGAAATTTACATGCTCCGTCTGGCAAAGCGGAAGGGGAAGAGGAAGAAGAAGAAGGGTGGCGGGGAAGAAGAGTGCTGAGATAATGATAGGACTGCGACCGAAGCAATAGATATAGACGCCGCTCACCGCCCGTGTATTGGTGAACGCGCCGGCGACTCTACGTGTGGAAGACGACGTATTACTAAGAAGGAGCCACGCGTTCAGAGGGCCAAGTGATGCTCATTCAACGAATGCTGCGGTTGCTGTTGCTGATGTTGGTGGCCGCCTGTTGTTATAGCGTTGGCACCGTTCGGGGCCACTATGGACAGAATGGACGTGGCTGTCCGGTTAAAGAGACAGAGACAGACAGAGACAGTCAAAGAGAGAGATAGAGAGAGATACAGAGATAATGACAGAGACAGACTGAGACATACAGATACAGAGACATACATAGATACAGACAGAGACAGATACAGCGACAGACGGATACAGAGACAGAGACTTAGACAGACAGAGACAGACAGATACAGAGACATATAAAGAGACACATACAGATACACAGATACAGAGACCGACAGATACAGAGACAGACAGACAGTGAATGAGAATGACACTTAGCAAGTCGATTTCCATGAACTCGGTGATCGTATTTGTCAGCCAATCTGCGATTACACATTGAGAGGTTTTTGAAAGGCACAATACATACAAAAATACATAGGCCTACATACATACATGCATGCATGCATACATACATACATACATACATACGCACACACACACATACATACATACATACATACATACATACATACGCACACACACACATACATACATATATACATACATACATACATACATACATACATACATACATACATACATACATACATACATACGCACACACACATACATACATACATACATACATACATACATACATGCATATGTATTGATGTATGTATACTTTTGCATGTACCTATAATTTTATCATCACACATAATTGACAATGTGGTTTGTTATGTGTTACTATAGATCAGTGGCTATTGGTTCACTAATTACATGTTAGCGAGGGCGAGGCCAATATCATATGATCATCGCTTGTTCATTTGGACTCTACAATACATGCAAAACATTCCTTGCATTAGTATCATTATTGTTGTTACTATTGTTGCTATTGTTACCACCATGACAATTATTAGGCTACAGCTAAAAGAAGGAGGAGGAAGAAAAGATGAAGGAGGAACGGGGGGATTGTCAACTCTGTTTTGTGTATTGAAGGAATGTTGATTGGTTGATTGATTAATTGATTGAACGTTTGATTGATTTATACTGCGTTATTTACATTACATCTATCAAGAAATACCCCGTAACGTAAGCAGAACGCCATTTCCAGCCCGATATTTTGCATTACATTACACGGCGCGTCCGACCCATCGAAATAGGTCTACACGTGTTTATGTAGAGCATATAAATTCTTCTGCAGCTCGAGATGAACTGCGCGTCCGCTTTGGTCCAACTTCCACCGTCGATGCTACAGGGTGCCTTCGTGGTCATGGCACCATTCATCTGGACTGATCGTCCTCTTGATCGGACCCGTTTGATTTCCACAGGTGATACCATGGCACCTTCTCGCTCAACTTGAAAACCGTTCTCGCCGGGGCGCAGCTGGGATCGCCTCTGGGTAGATATCTTTAAGTGGCGTTACATAAATTATGTACATCGTGCTACAATACGTATTACGTTATATACATGTGTGCCGGCTGCAGTGTGACTCACCCTGGAATTATTTGGCATGCACACTGCGATGTTGTTTGCCAGCGACCACAGATCTGTGGCTTCGAAATTATATGGGGGGCGTTATAGAAGTTATGAAATGTATACGGTGCAGAGAGACAGAAATAAAGACAGACGATGAGAGAGAGAGAGAGAGGGGGGAAGAGAGAGAAAGAGAGAGAGAGAGAGAGAGAGAGAGACAAACAGACAGGGACAGAGACTTGTAATAAATTATATATCTCTGTTTATCCGCAAGTAGGCCTAAGTCTTATTTGAATATGTTAGTCGTAATCGTAATCTCAATATTTCTACAAAAGCGAAGTCGCGGGAACCAGCTTATTCACAGGCGCTTAATGAGAACAAAATCAATAGGCAGAGGTCGAAATGCAGAGTCATAGAGGCAGGCAGAGGAGGTGGAAGCGTCTAAAATAGCTCTAGATGTACATACATAGTAGCGCATTAAAACTTACAGGTAGGCCTACGCACAACTGCGACACTGACGTAGGCCTATTCGGGTGGTGCCAGTCCGAAATGAAGGAGGGCGACGCTGATCGTCTTTGTCATGAGACTCAAGACACTGTATCAATTAACTGACAATAAGCCTATACCAAATCAGTTAATTGACAACTGAGAAAGGTCGAGCGCACGGTCGATATAAGAAGTCTAGATTTATACTCACATCACACACTCCGCCACTGTTCGTACTCCGGCAGTGCCAGTCCACAGCCTGGATAAAGGAGGAGGGCGACGCTAATGATCTTTGTTATCACACAGCGTCGTTAAACCGAAACTACTTCCACAAACATCACAGGAAACGTATATCAATTCATTCTGTTTACGTATGTGTAGGGCATAATGCGTATACCGATAGCAGAGAAACTACAGACATACATGTATTGTATGAGTATACATAAAAGTAATACTACTGTTTGACTCTGTGTGTTTGTGTTTGTAGGACGTAGGCATGTGTGTTTGTGTAATTGTGTGTGCGTTTAGATGTGTGTGTGTGTGTGTGTGCGTTTAAGTGTGTGGGTTTGTGTATGTATGTGTGTGTGCATGTGGTGTAGGGGCTTAAATGCATACGTCGTCTACTGATGACATTCTGCAATCTTGCATTCTACATCTCACGGAAGCTGAACGTAGGGACTCGTGTTTATTCTGTACCTAGGTTCAGGTCGATGCTCGAGGACTTCTCACCTATGGTAAGAATTGGGCATTTGGAACCACCCCTCGAGAAGCCGTTACACCCCTCTGGCTACGAATCTACGACCCATCATCATGCGCTGTTTTTGGGCTGGTAGGGGCGGAGCCATCAACAAAGACATTAACATTTTAGAGCTTAACTCGAAGCCAATTAACGTTTCGGACATATTCGGAAATCTCTCCTCTTAGAAAAACAGATAAATAAGTTCCATCTACGCCAATACCTTAACAACCGCTTCTGAACTAGATCTTTTGTTGTCTTTTCATAGAATAATTCTTGTCTATATAGGCCTATGACTGTTGAATGCTGTCGCAAGTAAGCCAGCGTGTGTTACCATCCCAGCTTAGCCGTGAATTAAATGTGAAATTAAATGTGCTGAATTAAATTAAATCCCCTAAATAAGCTCATGATTTTGTCTAATCATTTCTGTATAGGTGCATTCAGTTTCTTAAATATTATACATGTCTAAACTTAACCTTAAGTTTAGACATGATTATTTAGGGGATTTACGGGTTCAACCAAAATAAATTTTTAACTATCACAAAAACCGAAAACTGTAGAAAAATAGACTACATTCAGTGGAATACCATGAAAACTTAAAGAAAGGAAATCTATTTCATGGTTTCTTCTTGGTGCAGTGGCGGCTCTAGGTTTTTCCATCAGGGGGGTCAAGGGAGAAGGCCGAGGTTTCGAGAGGGGGCCAATTGAATACCCGAATTTGCCAAAACTGAGAGTGCTAGGTAGAGCTCGACACTGAGTGACATCGACCAGATACATGTATACATATGCATTATAGAGCAACACGAATTCTTCACATCAACAAACTAGATATTTGGAAATAGAATGACTTTATTTAAAAGTAAAGCATTAACTATGCACGTTAATGCACTTAATGAAAAGCAAGTTTACGATTATCATGTCAAGAGTCGATTCCACAAACGCACCTAGGGTAATGGACTCTTCACGAACAGATTCAATCGACAATATTGTCAGACTACTTAGACGAATATCAGACATACATGTAGTGCTTTTTAGAATTAATTTTAGAGCAGAGAAGCTTTTTCGACAGGCTGTTGATGTTACTGGTAAAACAATGGCTATGTTCGACATTCTGTACATTTCATGAGCAGCAAGTTTTTATGGTTCCAGAAAGAAGCCAGAACTAACGTCATGGTCGTATTAGTTGCACATAAACTTGAATGTAATAACAGGCGCCCAACTGGGGGAATTTCATGGTTGAGGTCTGTCATACAAAAGTGTGAAAGACACAACGTTATCATTATAATTATTTCAAGAAAGATATATGTTTTGGAGTAAATGCCTGTCATGGCAATAAGTGAATGGTCAGAGAATCATCTTTCTAGTTCAGCAATATGCTGCCCATTATGTGGTCTGTGTGTTCACTTACTTGAGAGCGATGTTCCACAGTTTCATCAACTGCCGAGCTAGAAAAACGGATAGGCACTAAGCGGACAGTCGGACACGTTGCTTAGTTAATACTGGGTCCATTTAACAATTCTTACTTTACTCTTCTGCCATTAAAAAGACCCCTGTTTCATCTCTATTGTCTTTGAAAGAGGCCGTTTTATGTGTGACAACTTCAGCAGCTGCAGATAAGTCAAAACTTGAAGATTGGAGTGGACTTCATACAATATGTACATGCACAATGTCTGGTAATAATAACAAGCATCTAACTTCTAGCCTTCAACTGCTCTTTCGACATTTTGCCCCATCAACATTCTCTAGCATATTATACCAATGCAACTAATTGATCACTGATATTACAGCAAGCCCTTCTGGTATCACCGATCTGGTCGAATTGCCCCGCCGGATCATTAGGATGTAACTCACTATGTGCTTGAACCCATTTCTAATGCACAAGAGAACTTGAAGCAAAAACGTATAACCTTTCAATTATAAGTAATGCACAGATCTCTAGCTTCTGGAATAGATTGATTAACTGAAATTACATTCAGTTAAAGTCCGTGGCAATGGAAATAAATAGCCAGTGCCCTCCAACTGCCTTCCAACTGCTGGACACTCTTATTAACGTTGTTCATTACACTTGCGCCATCGTAATGATGACCAACTAAGCCTGATCCTGTGTTTCCTCCAAATGACTTAAGGGCATCTAAAATAGGCCATGAAAATTACTTTGCATCTAATCCGATTGCTGATTTGAAATCTAGAAAATATTCATTCACTTTCCTGTTGGCAAAAAATCGTATCCCAATTCTTCAATTCTTATTTCGACTAATATCCTCTGTCTCATCAACAAGGAACGAAAACTGTATAGATTCATTGACCACTTCTATAATCTATTCTCTGGCCATATCTATTACTGAAAATTAAAAGAAAGTAGGTAAGTGATCCTGTGAGAATGTTCAGAAAAATAATTTCAGATTTCGTTATGCAAGTTAGAACTCCGTACCTTTGAGAATGCCCCGAAAAGTAAATAATTCTGAATTTCATCATGCATCATACCTTAGCAAGTAAATATAAAATCTAAATGACACCATATTTCACAGCACATCGGGAAAAAATCTGGAGGGCCAGTTGGGGAGGCCATGGCCTCCCTCTGGCTCCCTGTGGAACCCGAATGGCCTTGGTTAGAATTAACATCACCTTTGATCGCCCAAGAAACTCTGACCTCACACGTACTACCCTTTGGATAACCCTCTGATTCGATGCATCGCTCGTGAATAAGCTGGTGCCATGCGCTTCGCTTTCGAGTGGCGCTTTAGAAGTTTGAATATTACGATATAGCCCACGATTACAATTTAATCAGCCAGTGCATTACTCAGCTTATTAAACGCCCCCTATACTCATTCCGTTTATTTAACCTAGAAGGCGTCCACAAATGACGTCACGCGCTCAGAGAGAAGGGAATAACGCATTTGTGACGATGTGTGACAAGGGGAGGGGTCAGCAAAATGTTACGTCAAACCATCTCATCAAAATAACTCGAAACATTGGATTGTTTCGAGTTATTGTTATTAAACGCTTTTATAAATGTAATGATCCTACCTACCAGAGCTTTTCATTTTGTGAAATGCATAATTGTCATATTCAACTTTTCATATTGTGGAATGCATAACAATCATATTTCCTCCATTTCTGTTTGTTTTACTAGATATAGTCATAAGTTGTTTAATACTTATATTTAGTTTTATTGATAATCATAAGGAAATTTGGATATAACTTTCTGGACATCTGGTTTTTCTGGGGGGCAGGGGGTCAGAGTTTTGTGACTTCATTTTTGAGGGGTCATGACTTTTGTTACAACGAGTGACGAGGAGAGAGGGGTCAAAACTCGTAAAAATTCGCGTGAGGTTATTTATGGACGGCCCCGTGGGACTAATATGGACGGGATATGAAGCCGCAACGTGGCAGCCAATCAGTGATCGCGTTTTCCGATACATTGCGAGCTATGTCTGCGACCGGTTTTGTATACAAGTCATGAATAAAGTAGCATCCGGGTTCTCAGGAGGGTAAATTTTAACGTATAATCGCCGAAAAGTTCATCTATATTTATGCTACTCCAGTCAAAATATCTTTCTTTAAAGACATGTCACTTAAATAGCCCAAAAAATATGTTTCATTCACTGTATCAAGTCATGTGTGCCGAGTGCTACACTGCATAATCGTATGATCGTGCACTTAAACCGTGACTGTAACAGTTGCAATCTTGCACACGACCTATGACGTTCTATTTTCATTCCCTAGGTGACGCCATGATCTCAGCGTGATCCGAGTAAAAACTCTAGAAATACTGGGTGTCTTCCTTCAACATAACCTAAAACTCACAGCCCATATAGATCACCTCACAGCAACTTGCTCATCGCCTGTCTATGCCATCAAAAACTCAAGTCCATGGTTTTTCTTCCCATTCATAACATGTATAGTCGAAGCCACTACAATATTATGGTTAAATTGTTTCACGCGTTCCCATCCTGGTGGAATCTAACCCTGGCCTTCAATAACGAGAGCCTGGGAAAACTCCCAAGAAGAGTCAATTAAACGCCTCGGTTTTAGTTGGCTACGTAGAACAACCCTTCCCAATTGTTTCTGAACATTGTAGCATAGAATTTTTACCTAGGAATCCTAAGATGATGCATAGAAACACTACTAGTTCGTCGGCTCAATGAGCCGACGAACTAATGATGCCAATCGGATAGATTAGTTTTCGGCGATCTAACACCTAACAATAATGTAATGTAATCAACCATTTATATAGCGGCGCTCATTTCACCAGCGTTCTTAACGGGCGTCTGTGCGTGGGAAAAAAAAGGTCTTAAGACGTATTCGAAACTGACAAATTGAGAGGGTCAGTAACTCCAGACGCAGGGACTGTGGAAGACAGTTCCAAGCCGAAAGCACCAACATAGGCAAAAGTTCTGCGACTAGGCCGTGGCAGAGCGCATGCGCGGAAGAACAAGAAGGCCGCGAGTGGAATATCGCAAGAAAGCCTTTGCAGGTAAAGAGGACACCGAAGTGCAGAAAGATCTTATATTTAGGTAGGTCTATGTCGGGCTACCCCAAGTAGGCAGTTGCGCATAAGGGAAATGATTTTAAACTGTATACGCTGTTGAACAGGAAGCCAATGAATAAGTGTGTTCAGAATGAAGCATGAAATACTGACAACATCTGGAATGCCACCTATCAGACGAGCAGCGGCATTAAGAATAGACTGAAGTTTGAGAGAATTTGCGAAAAAAGACCAATGCAAACAGCATTTCAAAAGTCCACCCGAGTTCATATCATGGCATGGACTAAAGTAGTGATAGCATGAGGTGAGAGAGCTGCGAGCCTGCGAATAGAAATAAGTTGACGCACATGGTAAAAGCAGGATCTAGAAACTGAGTTAATCTGATGACTGAAAGAGGCCTAAAGGTAAGATGCAACAGAATTCCCAGATCACGATCGGAACGAAAATTGGATGTGAGGAAAACTGAGATGGAGAAACACTGAATTTATTTTCTCAAGCTGGAGGCGACCACCAAGCCAAATGAATTGAGTCTTATTCGAGTTTAGTCGCTGACGGTTAGAGGAGAGCCATGATCAAGCACCTATACCAGATGAAGCCTCTGATGAACGCTCAACCATTTGAACTGCAGAGCAAGCTGAACCATGATGAATGGCCTGAGTATCATCAGCAAACTGGTGTGACGAAATGCCAAACAGCTGGAAAATATCTCCGAGGTCCACAGTATATAGATGAATAGTAAAGGAGCAAGAACAGAGCCTTGAGGGAGACCGCATGGGACAGTGACCCAGGGAGTTCGGTTAGAGCCAAAAACCACAGATATGGATCTATCAGAAAGAAAAGATTGGAGCCATTGAAGGGCCCTGTCTGTGTTGCCAAAAGATATAGGCATAGCTAGCCGACTATAAGAGTAGGCATATAGAATGGTCGACTGTGTCAAATGCAGCGCGAGGGATGTGGTCTCGAGTAAGTAAGTGATCCTGTGAGAATGGTCAGAAAAATAATTTCAGATTTCGTTATGCAAGTTAGAACTCCGTACCTTTGAGAATGCCCCGAAAAGTAAATAATTCTGAATTTCATCATGCATCATACCTTAGCAAGTAAATATAAAATCTAAATGACACCATATTTCACAGCACATCGGGAAAAAATCTGGAGGGCCAGTTGGGGAGGCCATGGCCTCCCTCTGGCTCCCTGTGGAACCCGAATGGCCTTGGTTAGAATTAACATCACCTTTGATCGCCCAAGAAACTCTGACCTCACACGTACTACCCTTTGGATAACCCTCTGATTCGATGCATCGCTCGTGAATAAGCTGGTGCCATGCGCTTCGCTTTCGAGTGGCGCTTTAGAAGTTTGAATATTACGATATAGCCCACGATTACAATTTAATCAGCCAGTGCATTACTCAGCTTATTAAACGCCCCCTATACTCATTCCGTTTATTTAACCTAGAAGGCGTCCACAAATGACGTCACGCGCTCAGAGAGAAGGGAATAACGCATTTGTGACGATGTGTGACGAGGGGAGGGGTCAGCACAATGTTACGTCAAACCATCTCATCAAAATAACTCGAAACATTGGATTGTTTCGAGTTATTGTTATTAAACGCTTTTATAAATGTAATGATCCTACCTACCAGAGCTTTTCATCTTGTGAAATGCATAATTGTCATATTCAGCTTTTCATATTGTGGAATGCATAATAATCATATTTCCTCCATTTCTGTTTGTTTTACTAGATATAGTCATAAGTTGTTTAATACTTATATTTAGTTTTATTGATAATCATAAGGAAATTTGGATATAACTTTCTAGACATCTGGTTTTTCTGGGGGGGGGAGGAGTCAGAGTTTTGTGACTTCATTTTTGAGGGGTCATGACTTTTGTTACAACGAGTGACGAGGAGAGAGGGGTCAAAACTCGTACAAATTTGCGTGAGGTTTTTATGGACGACCCCGTGGGACTAATATGGACGGGATATGAAGCCGCAACGTGGCAGCCAGTCAGTGATCGCGTTTTCCGATACATTGCGAGCGATGTCTGCGACCGGTTTTGTATACAAGTCATGAATAAAGTAGCATCCGGGTTCTCAGGAGGGTAAATTTTAACGTATAATCGCAGGTCGAGTTCACAGGACTTCGATGACGAATCCAAAACTAGCTGTCGAATAGTCGTTAGTTGAAGAGGTTCCCATTCCACTGTGAATCATGTCAGAATTTCTGTTTTTTTTTCAGATTGTCTTCTTTTAAAATAAACGTCATCGTCATATTCGTCGTCGTCGTCATAGTCATCGTCATCAATCATCACCAATACTTAAAACAAACCCGCGTGTCGAATGTTTGACAATAAGAAGGGATTACAATTACGCCTATACCGTGCTATGTTGGTCAAGTTAGTTGACCTCTGTAGAGAATTCACGGTACATAGCCAGCACATTGGCGTCGCCCAACTTCCATCTTCAAACCGGATGGGGTTGTGGCCTATTAATATACTGCAGCACGACTTAAAATTCCTTTGGTCCTTTCTGAACTTCTCTCGTGGTGGCGAGACGCTTAATGGCATGGAAATTTTAAGAAAGTTAATGAAGTTACTTTGATACCTTCTCAAACAATGGATAGCTACACAATTTTCGCCATTCATTGTATAATTTCGATTGTACATCTTGTTTGCGGTGAGTAGAACGATCAAGCCTAGTACAGAGGGGCACTTGAATGGTCGTCATCGTATTAAGTAGCCAAGTCGAGAAATTTCTTTGAGTAGCCTGCTATGACCATTTTCCAAGCCGAAGTTTGGGTCGCAGATTTGTAGAACTATGGCTGTATTTGTGTAACTTTATACGTCGTGAGAGTCTAAGGTTATGTTGGACATTGTTAGAGTTGATTAGGGTATGTTTACTGGCGTCGTCAGGGTCGGTTAGGGTCAGGATTAAGGCTAGTGTCGTCATTATAAAGCATAGCACCTGCGGCGGCTGCGCCGCATCAGCGGGCCAAAAGACACAGTACGACGCTTTCTGATACTACAGTTTTGCTTGAGTTTTGAGTCGTCCTTATTGTTATCTGACCCATTGCTTTATAAGTTCCATGCTGATTGTGTCTGAATTCCTGGATATCATTACTGATTGACCTGAGCAGTGTTACAATAGTGGACTCCAGTGCATTTGTATTTTAGGAGTGCTGTGTGTGCTTATGGTAAAAGCTCAAAATTTAATGTCCTCTGATGCTGATTTTGAGTCAAACCTTCTAGGCACCAGATAAAAGTTTACCTAATAATTTGTATCAATGCTGAGATCAAATGGTTTTATAGAAGTAAAACAGCAATCATGCAGTGTCGGGGTGCATTCAATTTTTTCGACTTATCACCTGCTCAAAATATTCCAAATAAAATAAATTTCCGTTGTGGTTTCTTATATTTTTGGAATGATGTTTGGGGTTCTTCCATAGGCATGTTCTGTTAGTACAATGCTGCTAATTCATGTTTTAAAAAGTATTAACAGTGAACATTTTGTATTATTTGTCTATACAATCAATGTCATTGTTAACCAGAAACAGTGAAGCTGTCTAATCAATAGCTAATTAAAGGATTGCTTAAAGGATTTATAAATTATGTTCTGTTGACAGTCAACAAAATATGATAATTTATAATATAAAATAATTATTCTGTCAAATATTCGTTTTTACACATGTTTTGTCTTTGATAGGTCAAGGACCACTTTTGGCCCACAGGCCACAGGTTGGGAATCACTGGTCTAATAGAACCTTCAACATAAATACTGATAAAATAAAAAAACTGTCTATTGTTAGGCATTGTCCAACATTTCAGTCTGGTGACAACTTATGAATCTAGGAGCAACTGTCTATGCTCAGCAGCCACTTGAATGAAAAATTGTTTCTCTTCTTCTGTTCTGATCAGATCAGGCATTAAACTCCAGCACCAAACCTACTTCCCCAAAGCACTGTTTTGAATCAGACTTATAGCACCACTGACCACAATAAATCTAAATGAGAATCTCAGTGTTTTGGGCAAACTGAATGTTGTGAAGAATTGAATGCTCTATTTCAAGAGTAACATAGAGGTAAGATTTCGGTTTGCTGAATGACCAATCGTCATAGGGATCTGTTTTGGTGGACTGCTGTTTCCAAGAGGCCCACTCTTTATTCCATTCACCATTACTCATTTTCTCATTCAGATGACACAGGTGACCCAATACTTCATGCAGTGCACCATCAGATATGACCTTGTATGTTATTTTGACAAAATCTCCACTCTTGATATCCCAGATCAAGTTTACAACTGGTTAGTTGAATGTCGTCTTGAATGCTCGCACACCTTCATAATTTTATTCAAAGGGCTCTATGCCTACAGCCTTTCCATTTTGATAGCAAAGCAGAGAAGTTCACCTAGATCAAGTTGACGGAACTAATATCAGTGAACTCACAATATCCAGGATTATCTCAAGAATATGTGTGATGCTAACAGGCAAGAGATAGCAGACGTTTGCCTAATTTCTCCTCCAGAGAAGTGCTGCATGCACCTTATTTGAGACCTGCATTAGTGTTTCATAGGTATCTTTTGGCATGAAGGTATCATGTTTTCTATGACAACCTTGACCCTCACCAACCCTCATGACTCCTAACCTGACCCTGACGGACCCTCACGACGCCTGAGCGATCCTCGCAGAGTGACACCAGGTACCACAGTCTATCAGTATGATTCTTCCAACCAGTGACAGCATGCCAAACCATGTCATATATTATAGGATACCTATTCACCCCAAGCTGGCCCGCTGGCAGAAATTCTTAGCCCCTGGCAGATATATTCTAGGCCAAAGGCAGGGCAGATTAATATTCATAATGGTTTAGTTTAACTTATTGTAGTTATGTGTCAGTAATATTACATGTTTAAAGGACATAAATCATAAATTTTATGTTGCTGATTATAATATTTTTTTATTGGTTGATTGTGGGCCGGCCACTTCTTGCTGGGCGCTGGACTTCTGCCCCTCCCTCTTGGCTGTCCTGATTCCATAATGCATATTTGCTAGTAGAACTTTGAAGACAGAATTTATGCTGTTGATAGTTGTTGATGAATTGTAGGCCATATAGAAGACTCTTTGAGTTACTGGGAGACACTTTCCATTTCAACAATGCAACGTCGCATTATCAAACGTGACACTGAAAGCCATCACCCACTTCAACAGACGGTCGAATTTGACTCCTATGGCAGGTAGGTCACCAATTGAAGTTTCTAGTCATATATGCACTTCGATATCTTAATTGTAAAATCGAAAACTCTATCGTGCCCAAAAAAAAACAAATGGCATGCAGGAATCACCTATATTCAATAACTAAAGAATTAGAAATAGTTATTGTGCATATACTCTGGAAATTGATATAAAACTTTCCAATTTCAATTTTTTACATTTTTAAATGTATAAGTAAGTGTAGGCCTATAGATTGTGATCATTATGACCTATAATTTATTTGGTAGCTAATTTTAGCGTAATTTCTTTCGGCAATAAAGATGCATTTCAGCACATTTTTTTCTAAAACAAGCACACTGGTTTTCTCTGCATTTTTGTCTATCACAGAATTCTCTGTATTTTTGTGTATCACAGAATTCTCTGTATTTTTGTGTATCACAGAATTCTCTGCATTTTTGTCTATCACAGAATTCTCTGTATTTTTGTGTATCACAGAATTCTCTGCATTTTTGTCTATCACAGAATTCTCTGTATTTTTGTGTAGCACAGAATTCTCTGTATTTTTGTGTATCACAGAATTCCCTGCATTTTTTTGTATCACAGAATTCTCTGCATTTTTGTGTATCACAGAATTCTCGGCATTTTTTTGTATCACAGAATTCTCGGCATTTTTGTCTATCACAGAATTCTCGGCATTTTTGTGTATCACAGAATTCTCTGCATTTTTGTGTATCACAGAATTCTCTGTATTTTTGTGTATCACAGAATTCTCTGCATTTTTGTGTATCACAGAATTCTCTGCATTTATGTGTATCACAGAATTCTCTGTATTTTTGTGTATCACAGAATTCTCTGTATTTTTGTGTATCACAGAATTCTCTGCATTTTTGTGTATCACAGAATTCTCTGTATTTTTGTGTGTCACAGAATTCTCTGTATTTTTGTGTATCACAGAATTCTCTGTATTTTTGTGTATCACAGAATTCTCTGCATTTTTTTGTATCACAGAATTCTCTGCATTTTTTTGTATCACAGAGTTCTCTGCATTTTTGTTATCACAGAATTCTCTGCATTTTTGTGTATCACAGAATTCTCTGCATTTTTGTGTATCACAGAATTCTCTGCATTTTTGTGTATCACAGAATTCTCTGCATTTTTGTGTATCACAGAATTCTCTGTATTTTTGTGTGTCACAGAATTCTCTGCATTTTTGTGTATCACAGAATTCTCTGCATTTTTTTGTATCACAGAATTCTCTGCATTTTTGTGTATCACAGAATTCTCTGCATTTTTGTGTATCACAGAATTCTCTGCATTTTTGTGTATCACAGAATTCTCTGCATTTTTGTGTATCACAGAATTCTCTGTATTTTTGTGTGTCACAGAATTCTCTGTATTTTTGTGTATCACAGAATTCTCTGTATTTTTGTGTATCACAGAATTCTCTGCATTTTTTTGTATCACAGAATTCTCTGCATTTTTTTGTATCACAGATTTCTCTGCATTTTTTTGTATCACAGATTTCTCTGCATTTTTGTTATCACAGAATTCTCTGTATTTTTGTGTATCACAGAATTCTCTGCATTTTTGTGTATCACAGAATTCTCTGCATTTTTGTGTATCACAGAATTCTCTGCATTTTTGTGTATCACAGAATTCTCTGCATTTTTGTGTATCACAGAATTCTCTGTATTTTTGTGTGTCACAGAATTCTCTGCATTTTTGTGTATCACAGAATTCTCTGCATTTTTTTGTATCACAGAATTCTCTGCATTTTTGTGTATCACAGAATTCTCTGCATTTTTGTGTATCACAGAATTCTCTGCATTTTTGTGTATCACAGAATTCTCTGCATTTTTGTGTATCACAGAATTCTCTGTATTTTTGTGTGTCACAGAATTCTCTGTATTTTTGTGTATCACAGAATTCTCTGTATTTTTGTGTATCACAGAATTCTCTGCATTTTTTTGTATCACAGAATTCTCTGCATTTTTTTGTATCACAGATTTCTCTGCATTTTTTTGTATCACAGATTTCTCTGCATTTTTGTTATCACAGAATTCTCTGTATTTTTGTGTATCACAGAATTCTCTGCATTTTTGTGTATCACAGAATTCTCTGCATTTTTGTGTATCACAGAATTCTCTGCATTTTTGTGTATCACAGAATTCTCTGCATTTTTGTGTATCACAGAATTCTCTGTATTTTTGTGTATCACAGAACTCTCTGCATTTTTGTGTATCACAGAATTCTCTGCATTTTTGTGTATCACAGAATTCTCTGCATTTTTGTGTATCACAGAATTCTCTGCATTTTAGTGTGTACTGTACATCTGTACCATGCTTTCTTGTGATTTCTTTGCCAACTTCCATCTATTTCTTACACGTCCTTCCTACTTCGAAGACCTATCATGCTGTTCATCCAATCCAAAATTGTGCAGCCAACAAATGGTTACTTTTAGAGTCAAAAATTTGTAATTGATTAGTGATTACCATACTTTAATAATGAGTATTGATTGACTGACTTATTTATAGCACCAACGAATTTAGTTTCGTGCATAGGGTGCAGTTTATTTTATTAAAGTTTATGTCTGTATAATTTAGTAACAGGGTTTCTCAACACCATTTCGTTTTGTAGAATTTATTACTCTGGTATGGAAGTTTAGTTCACAAATTGAGAGTGTTCAGCATTTTGTGAATTTTTATAGTGTTACTGGAAATTTATTGTTTATGCACAAATGATGTTGTCACTTGAACTATGACTAGTCTAATGTAAAAGTTTTGTCAGATTTAAAGTTATGTGACCATTTTAGTCCAACCCATTGTTAGAGCAATACCTAATGCTTGTATTAGATCAGTATTAAAAATCTGGTTCTGGCAGAATTCTGGTAGTAGTAATGATAGTAAGAAAGAGATTTCTGTAGTAATAGATAATAATGACACAATATTATTGCTCTGCTTGTTTTTGTTGTTTTTCTGCATTTAGAGTTGTACTGATATCACGTTTTGTCGATTATGCCGATGCCATGTACAATACAGGCGATTATAAATATTGCAATAGCTGATATTGATTATGAGACCGATTACTTCATTAATTGTTCAGTAAAACTTTCGGTTCGGAAACATAAGTTTACCTGCTCTTGCGATGTGTTTTGCTGCTTGCACTTCTAATGGTGTTTGGTGTGTGGTTGTCATGTACTATGAGGTATGATGTCACTACGTGTAGGTGGATAAGAGCCACCATCACATGGTATTGTCAAATCATCAGATGAAGTTATTTACTTCGATTGTTCTAATAATCGGTCAGATCATGAGTATGATCGATTAATTGGTACTGCATTTACAAAATGTGTTTACAGGATCACTCAATTAGCTTGCTAGAACATTGTCTGTGGAAATTGAAATTTTTTAGACATTTTTCACTGGTGCTGAGGAAGGATAATTCCATCCTTTCTTCCGATTTCCAGGTTTTGGTCATGGAAGCTGATGGGACAGAAACAGAATTTAAGCACGACATCAATCTTTACCGGGGAACTGTTGAAGGTTGGGTTTTGTTATAATAGAGTAGAATATTTGTTTATTCAGTAACACATTGACAGAAAGCAAAACGTAATTACAAAACCATAGTCATATGGGTAGGCATTAGGTTTAGTGTTTTAACACTTGCTCTCATACATTTTTTGTATTCACTATTTGACCATAGAAATGTGCTATGGAAGAGTTCAGTTACCAAGTCAAACAAAAATCAGAAAGGTTTTTAAAAACGAAGCTTCTTGCAGAACGATTTGAAGTTTGTTTGGCAAGAAATAATGTGAAAATCTTGAACCGACTTAGAGAATTACATATTAAAAGAGTTAATATAGTTGACAATTTTGAAAAGAAATTGAGGTTATCACTTTAAAGACAGTAGTGCACTAAAAGTGATTTGGAATCCAATGCATTATGTTATTGAAGAATGGAGAAAATCTTATAGCATCCATCATGTTCAGCTTTCACTAACTTCTCACATTTGCAGGATTTCTTGTGTCTTACTATTAAAGTTTTGAAGTAATCTTCTGGTGGTTGTCTGAAGTAATGTTGATCAGTTTTCTACCGTAACAGGAGAGTCCAATTCATTTGTTAGTGCATATCTCGACAACAACATTCTGTCGGCTAGCTTCAAGACGGCCTCTGATTTCTACATGGTTGAAGTAAGGCGAACAGTTAAATTTACTTCACTACTCAGCTGCAATGACTTGTGACATTTTGTCGTGCTTTGAGATGCTTTATTTGGCAGACAGACTTGCATTGCCTATGATAAAAATTTACAAATCTTACATAATTCACAGTGCTGAGGATTTTGAGAATTGCACTATATTTCAGATCAATATGCAGCTTGACCTCCCGGATTTCGACTTGGCACCTAACGAAACGAGAGGCTTGGCTATTGCAGACTTGATTTGGTATAGCGCCGGTGAATAAGCGGGTCTCCCGGACGTGGCTTTTGTGGGCGCTGTGAAATTTTAGAAGATTTATATTACATTACATTGATAGTTTGTAACACACCAGATCTGACTTGCAACTGCTGGGTTTTGCACTGTTATTTGAGAGCTGAATTGGAATAAATACTTTTTCATAATTTGAATTGGACCTGAAATTGTTTCAGAACTTGAATTGGATGTGAGATCAGAATTATTTTCAGAAGGGGAGTAGAATAGAACTCATATTTGATCTTTGAACTGAATTGGTATTAAATTGGAATGTATTTTTAGAAACGATATATCACTGTGGGCACTCATGTTGGTTGCATATATGCTGCATACTTTTACCTGTTGCAACTAACTGCATGAATAAATTTCATATATTACTTAAGATATTGATTGCTTCCCCTTCCTCATGTGTTGGGGCAAGGGAGTTACACGATTCAAAATCTATTTTCAGGGTTTCCCCTTAATTGCTCCTAAATTGGATTTCTAGACACAGCATAAAGACGAGATTCTGGTGTAGCGATATCTTAGGACATTGCATTGTCTGAAGATATAGCTCTTGTGTTACATATGTGGGTGTGGGATGGTGGCCGATTGGTTAAAGCAGTTGGCCCATAACGCTTAGTGTGCACCGAGTGTGCGGGTTCGACCCTCATTCGAGGAGTCACTATGTAGGGACCTTGAGCAAGTCCTTCATGAACAGCTGCTCTGCATTACAACTGCAGTTGCGTTGTCGAGGCATGTGCACTTCTGAGCAAAAAAGTTTGGAAGAAGGGCGATATCAAATTTAAGTTGTATTGTATTGTATTGTACATCTTTAATTAATTATAAATATGCAGAAATTAATGACCTTATTTACAGTTTCAAAATTATTTTCTGTCTTGTTCAGCCTGCCTGGAATCTCTTACCAAATGCATCCCATGATTCGATGATTATTTATCGTAACTCTGATCTGAAATGGAACATTAACAGGTAAAAGTTGTCTGTGCCTTCCCTTCATAGGGTTATGTTTGATTTATGGTTGCTGCCCTATTGTTACTTGTCATGGACACAATGACAATTACCAGTAAATTACCATTTTGTTTTGACAATTTAGATGCATTTCTTAAAGAGAAGTTTATATTCAGTACATCCTAGCAGTTTGCATTAAAATAATAACAATTGGCATATTATTTTGGAACAATTTTTGCCAAAATCAGCTAAAGAAACGTATCTGGGATTTTAATTGAAGCTATTGCTTGAGATTGAACCATGTATGATCCACCAATGTTCTCATGTTTGCTCTATATTGTATTTTTAGTAAGTGTGGTTACGTTGATGCTGAAATGAACACGAGTGATGCTTTGATGCATCGTTCGAACTTTAGTCTTGACAATTTAATGAAGAAATCTGACCAACAAGGTATTAAACACTTGGTTCCCTCAATTCCTCAATCAATACTGCTGTTCACCGGCTGTTACCTGCCTCAGACTTTGCTGTGTATTACCCCGCTGACTATCTGCTCGAAATGGAAATTCCACCTACCATGATCCTTCTGATCCCCTGCCTTTCAAGCATGCTTTTCTGGAATGAATGGAACCTCCTTTTCAGCTCTTTCTGTCTCTGTTTCTTTGGCAGCAGAACTTGGATCTCTCCTCCTTAGGGCCCATCCGCATATTATGTACGATGCAACAGAGAGGATGGGGTCTGAAAATACGAATTTTTGGGTATGTAATATGGGCCCTTGACATATCGAACACCATACAACTTTCTTTGAACATAAGTGCAGGGCACCTGCACTTATGTTCAAAGTGGCACTTTGGCAATTTGATGTTTACGATAAATGAAGACAGATTACTCGTTGTGTATCTTTAAACCATGGTTGCTGCATGGGGTGCCGATTTGTTCAATCACTGGAAGGTCTGTATTTAGTAGGAATCTTGATCACGAACTTTAGATTTCTAAAGCACTGCTCTGAAAAGAGCCCCAATTTAATCACAGGTGTTGCATTGTGTCAGAGGTAGAGATGGCAGGTGAAGATGTGACGAGTCTGATTGCCTGAGAAAGTGAATGTGTTCAACAGGGCTGGCAACGGATCTCTGAATACCCAGGCACCCATTCGAAGAGTCATACAGGGCCTTTAAATTGATTAATAGACCCGACCAAATGAACAGGGCACAGTTGGTAGGCCTAAGTTTTAAAAGCTTAGTCACGATTCATGGTTTAGTAGTGAAGATTGTCGGGTGTGAATCTATAGCTGAATTCCTTCTAACTTCTTGGTGACTGTTCCAGTCTAATTTATGTTCTACATAAGTTTTTCTGAGCTTAAGGAATGTTGATGTAATTATGTTTTTTTATGACCCCTAGCTCTCCTCATTCAGATATTTCTTTTTACAGAAGCGAGATCAAAAAGAGAAACTTGTAGCGGAAAAGCTGTAGATACCTGCCCACTCTATCTGGTTATTGATCCTCTTTTCTATGTAAACGTTGGATACAGTGATGTTCATTCATCCATCATGTATGTGGTAAGTAATTCAGACAGTTTTGTGTGTTAAGGTTGAAGTGAATATGTATTTGCCTTGCTGAGCAAGTTGTATAGCAGGGTTTAATTCTATTTAAAAACTGTGTGTGATTTTATTTTGATGAGTTATGGCTCTTGCTTATTAAATTGTTGTTCTTTTCGTTGTGTTGTGTTCTGGAAAAACTCCTATTTTAAGAAATTTTTGGTTTGTAGGCAATATGAAGTTGGCATATAGCACCTATGTTGCACAAGGATTGCAACACCAGAGGTATAGATGCCACGTGAGCGGGGATCAAGGACAGAGCCTTGCAGCAGACCATGAGGATCAGGGACCCTCTGAGACCTAGTCATGTCGTGGATCACTCTGAGAGAACGCCCATGGAGGAAAGAGCCATACACTTTAATTACAATTATTTTGCATGTAGAAGTTGCCAATTACTCAGGAAATTGATCACACAGTCCAAACGCGATATGAGTATATGCTTTATTGAGAGGCTTGCACATGCACAATCATGAGTGTCAAAGAGCCGTTATATATTTCTGGATCGTGGAGCTTTGTCTTAATTGGGACAACACAATTGAGAATAAAGAGTCTAATTTTTCATTTTTGAGGCTTTATGATTGTTTTTGTGATGTTTGTAATTGATAATGCATATCAGAATCACGTTTTCAAAGCCTAATTCTAATGTTTCCAATGGCCCCTCTGAGATCCCTACCCCATTTTTTTCATGCACTTTTGCTCTTGGGCACTCTTGCCCATCACTTGCTCTAAAATATGGCTACTGACATTACAAATGACACCTCTGATTTAAATGAAGGATATCATGGTCTACTCTACAGTATGATAAGTGCTGACTTCAAATAGGGCCAGCATGGTCAGCCCATCTCTGTGAGTTGCCCCACAGATGTCGGGTAGAAGCCCAGAGCAGCTGAGTTCTGGTCATGTGGAGCTTTCTGAATCTGGATTGGCATGGAGACGAAATTGTTCTTTTCCAGGTGTGTGATGAGTTCACATTGTGATGGATTGTGATGGATGGAAACTACTCTGAACTAGCTATTCCCAACCTGTGGCCCACGGACCAAAAGTGGCCCACCAGGCCTCAGAGAGTGGTCCTCGACCTACCAAAGATATAAAAAAAATATATGTGCGAAAATGAATATTTGACAGAATAACTATTTTCTATTATTAATTATTATATTTTGATATTGTGTACTAATCTAAATGGATGAAATCGGAATTTATCCATGTGTTTTAGTTGATTATATTCTATAATAAAAATCTGCTAAAATTTAAAATATTCATTTTTAACCTTGTGGCCCATTATGTCCTCCAACTAAATAAAAGTGGCCCTAAGTCGAAAAAGATTGTGAACCACTGGTCTGAACAATCCGATTGTTTCTAATGCATCTTGGTTTTCTTTTAATAATAATAACCCGTTAATGACGTACTGTTCATAGCAGCTTCTGTTTATGCGATTATCAACCCTCATTCGAGGAGTCACTATGTATGGACCTTGAGCAAGTCCTTCACACACAGTTGCTCTGCATTATTGTGATATATTGTGAGTTGCTCTCTTTCAGCTGACAGATCTCGACAAAATAGATCAGTTATATAGAATGCATACGTTTGATGGATGTGGTACAGGTCTCGGATTTGAAGCTAAAAAGGTAATCCTGTCAGCTTTTGTTCAGTGTCACACACAGATAGCATAGATTAGGCTCCTTCAACCACATGAGTGCTCATTTCATGCCAGGGCTCATATTTGAATAGCTAGCTTGCTTTAGATGGTCAGTTTACTTGTTGGTAAGCAATTTTGTACATAGGTAAGAAGATAAGTAAGTAATCTTCTAATAGCGAATATAAACACCCATGATATGTACACACAGGTATGCCCTTCAAGAGCAAAATGCAAAAAATTAATACAGTATATGCCGGTAACAAGATCTTTGTTTTAGTGTAAAGTATTGCCCAGATAAAGCAGTTTCTTGTTAAAATATTTTAAATTAATAGCTTCAAGTTGTATAAAATAGTTCTGTGATGGCCTGGATGGATTTATTAAGAAACACTTTATGATTGTGTTTTTCATGTATTATACTTGTGCAGTTTGCATTCTTTGCAGAGGTGATGGGAAGATTGAAATTTATGACATTGCTCAACGATAGTTTCACTTGGTACAAAAACGTGATTAAAGTTTTAATTTCTGGGTTTTAGGCATGCAATATGTTTTGATGTGCAGTTAAATGTCTTGGTGAATACTGTTGATCCTGTTTTCCTACCTGTTTTTTAGATGGATATGTGATTGTTTTTCCATTTCATAGATCCGTGTCTTTAAAAAACGCACAATTGGTTATCCATACACAAAACCACAGACTTGGGACACTAGAGAACTGCTTTCTGTAAGCATTGATGATTTCTAAATTAATAATAATTTGTGAACTCTATGACAGTGTAGAATTATATAATTGAGTCATTGTACACATTGTGCATGAAACCAAGTAGGCCAGACTTGCTAATTAAATGGGTTTCAATAATGGCACCCAAATCATTGAAACCCAAGGAGAAATAGCGAGTTTTGAGCCGCTTTTGATGGAATAAAGTGAATTTGAGCTATGAAGAAAACGTGGCAGTCGATTGGCAGAGGCATGAAATGCAAGAGAGCCCATTACTGTTCTGCAATGTGGCTCAGCTAAAATACCTGCAATTGATGATCATAGGCAACGAGGATTATGTAGGGAGTTAGTAGAGCATGAATATAGTTAGTTGTACTTGTGATGAAGGCTTCTAGTTCACACAAGCCAACTTAAAACTTAACCTGTAATTAGAATTCAGGAGGAAGCCAATGCAGCTGGTGGAGTAGGAGACTGCAAAGCATGTTCATAGTGGAACACAACACTACTCGAGCAAAGTTCAAGGTCTGAGTGATCGACATAAGGTGAATTAGCATAATCAAGTCGAGAGTAAACAAGTGAGCACTATGCGGTCTCCGACATTATTTTCTTAAGTGATGTGACGTATTGCCCGGATGTCATAGTTCAACAAGATTTACAAGGGTTTATGTGTTGTCAAAATGTGAGCTTCTAGTGCAGGGTTATGACAAGTATTTTTGACATTGTCTGAAAGTGACACTACAGTGCCTGCTAGGTCGATGCCGGAAAGCAAAATGTAAGAATGTAGGCATTGACATGAACTGAACAAATTTGTGAGGCCAGTGGTCAAAACCCATCACTTGTCATTTTTGACTTTTTTTGTTAAATCATATTCTACAATGCATGTACTTCCAAATACTTTTTACAGAGCTAAAATAGTTTTTTTTCTAACTTAAGTTGTACTCCTCAGACTCTTTCATTAGTAAAATCATGACTAATGAGAAAATCGAAGTCAATGTTTCAGGATATTCATGTCATCAAAGTTCCTAGCAACAATTACTGGAATGCTGCACAATTTTGCTGGGCAATAAAGCTGGGCAATAAAGGGCCATATTCTATATGAAATAAAGCAAGCGGCATCAAAATCGGGTTACTACTTTGCAAATAATGGCAGGTATGCGGAAGAAATCTAGGTCGTTCGCCTCTGAAAACATGCATATTTAGCAATGCAAATCTTGACACCACATGCATTAAAAGTAATTTTTCTTGATCCAAATATTTGAATTCAACATTTTTTATTTCAGATATTGAAAGAAGACATATTTGTTTGTAACAATATACCATAAAACGATTTTCTGTGTTTGTGACCCCTTTCACCTATGTCAGCCTTTATCTCAATAACTAGAAGCTGACAAATGGCGGGTTTTGACCCCTGGCCTCACATTTGCCTTAGACTTATCTCGGTTTATGGCCAAATCATTGAAACAGATCCATGCATACATAGATGAGAGGCACTTCTCAAGCTTTTGTTTACCAGACTGATCAGTTGGTTGGGCTGGGAGCGTCTCTGAGTAGACTTCTTGATGCACGCTACTTGGTATTTAGATGTTAAAATAAATGAATGAATAAAGCTAGCCAGTTGAGGGCAGTCCCAGAGACACTAAAGCATTTTATTGTGTTGTTTGACTTTTTATTGTTTTTTCTGTGACTTTTATTTTTTTACTTTGACTTATTTCTTCACACTTTAGACATTTACTGATGATGCAGACTTAAGACATTTCTGTTTGGGTCATCTATACACATATCAGGCGCTGCGTAATGAGTATTTCATCCTTGGTCTTGCATACATTGGTAGCCCCAGTTCAAACTATGGTGGAATTTGTTCTCATGGTAAGTAGCTTTGAGTGTCATGTCTTATGTGAATTCATTGTGAATTTCCAGCATGGCATATGTTGGCCATATTGGCATATGCTGAGGGTTTGAATTGTCAAATTTGAACGGGGGGTTAGGTTGCAAATTTTTCACGTGTCCGGATGTCCTGCCTAGAATTTTTATGAACCTGAAAACGGTATGTAGACTGTGGAAGGTAACTGTGAGTGTGGGTGATACTGAAACGGATGTGGAAGGTTTGCTTGACTGCAAGGTAATTCTTTAGAATTAACTGGCAGGGTTGAAAGATGAACTGGGAAGGTCGAAACAACCCAAACCCTCCAACAATTCAATCACTGCATATGCTGACCTGTTTGACTGATTTGACCTGAGACGAGGAGGTCTTTCGATAAATGACTTCTTCCTAGTATTATTACTTCTGATTAGTGTGAGTGAATGTGAGTAAATTGAAGGGCAATCAATGTTTATTGTATTTACCATTTTCAGTTTGTCTTGACATTATGTCATAGCAAAGCTGTTAGATCAGAATAGAAATATAGAATATCTAGAGTACTCTCTTGTTTACCAATTGTAAACTGCATTTTGTTGTTCAGACTACATATATTTGAGCAATGAACATGTTTAAAAGATAAACTTTGCTTTTAGATAACAATTGAAATTATGCTCCACAGAGTATCCTAATAACAGATGTTCTCCTCAGGAGACAATTTCATGGACGAAGTGGCACACCCACTGAGTTCAAAATTTGATTCCATAGCAAAGCTGAGTTGTAAGGCTAGTATATAATATATATATATATATATATATATATATAGATGTTGATCACTCCAATCTTCTTCCCAATTGGTTTGGATTGTCCAGTCCTGCTCTAAACTGGTTTGCAACTTGTCTCCACCCCCACCCCCGCTCAAATGCTGTTTGTGTTGATGGTAAATTTTCTCAGTCATCTTCTGTTGACTGTGGTGTGCCTCAGGGCTCCGTCGTTGGCCCTCTCCTTTTCATACTGTTCACTGCCCCTTTCTGTTCCCTTCTGAGTAAGCACTCTATGGGCCATCACTTTTATGCTGATGACACAAATCTATCCGTCCTTTAATAATCTGACGTGTGCTTCCTCCAATCAGCTTATTACTAATGTATTCTCAGATGTTCAGTCTTGGATGACTGCTAACATGTTGCTGCTAAACGAGTCCAAGACCTAGTTTTTACTATTGGGTACATCCCACGGCTTAAGCAATACGAATCCATTGATTCTTTAAACCTGGGTGGGTCTCAAATTATGCGCTCTGGACCTGCACGGAAATTAGGCGTTTGTTTTGATTCAGTTACCGGGTATGTCTTTTAATGACAAAGTCAATTCGATTTGCAAATTCTGTTATTACTATATTCATGAAATACAAAGTATTCGACAATATATCCCTGCTGAAACGAGAATTTTACTGGCTAACACATTTGTCTCCAGTCGCCTAGATTACTGTAATTCTCTTCTGTTTGGTATTTCAAAAGCTAACTTGCTGAAACTGCAAAGAGTACAAAACTGCCTGGCCATGGTTACTGGTTCTCATAGGTGGGATCACATAACTCTTGTTCTTAAATCATTGCATTGGCTTCCTGTTGAGCAACGAATTAAATTTAAAATTGGTATAATTACCTATAAGACATTTTCTTCTGGTCAGTCAGGGTACCTACGCACTTTGCTTGTCCCCCATGCTCATCAACACTCGACTAGTTCTTCCGATTTTTTGTCCCTTGCTCTACTTCTTGTTAAAGTTGTTAGGACAAGTCTTGGTATGCGGGCTTTTTCTGTTGTCAGTCCAAAGTTCTGGAATTCATTATCTCACGCCGTTTGGGCCGCTGAGTCTTTAGCTTCTTTTCGGTCGCGGCGTAAAATCTTTTTCTTTACCCTTGCCTATCCTCCTTAGACTGCTATTCTGTCTCTTCGGACTGACCTTTTGGATTTGACCTGATTTCGGATTTGTTTTGGTGCGCCGTCGGTTGATGTCCTGTGCATTATTATGGCAGTGCTATAGAAGTTTTTTAGTCATAGTCATATATACACAATATATATATATATATATACATATATATGTAAACATATATATTGTTATAATACTACTCTGACGGTTGTTGTTTGTCTAGGGAATGCTTTAAGAATTAGGAATATATTTATTGACAGAATAGTATACAACCTGAACAAGCATGAAGAGAACGGCGAAGCGAACAGAACCAGCGATGACAGCAACCCGTTTGGCCTACGTTGGCTCGGAACAGAGAGCTTAAGTTGACTTGAAGCAAAGCATAAGCAGAACGTCTTACAAGTACAACTCGAGACTTGGCCGTTATTTACTTTACTAAATATGAGTCATATATATATGACGAACCCTCAACAGGCGGAACACGCATCGTCCTACAAGTATTCGGCACAAGCTCTGAGGCGTTCCCATTAAAACGTCTTATATAGCCAAATGAACACGAAAGTCTATCTCTACGTACAAGTGTCCCTCCCTTTAGTACACCCAATGTCAGCTGGCGCTGTACGATTGCCTTATTTGCCTATAATACACAAGCGTCCCTTACGCCTTTTAGCTAATCGTACACGACTCGAAATCTAGGCAGCTTAGTCCATGCTTGCCTAATGTACAACAGACTCCTGCACAGTCTACAATAACCCTATGATACGCCAACTGTACGAAGTTCGCAGCACTGTCCCCTAGCAATATATATATATATATAAATACATATATATATATATATAATATATATAGAGAGAGAGAGAGCGAGGGGGTAAAGTTAATCTTGCTGAGAACATTTTTTCCAGATCAAAAAACGAATTACAATGGAGGATACACAACATTCTTCGCTGAGACGCGAATGCCAGCATTGCAGACTCTGCTCGTCACAACACATGGTTATCTTGCCCGTTCATTTCATTTAGTTCTCAGGCGGTTGATAATTAGTTCCTGCATTCTTTCATTAGAACAGATGTTTATGAATAGAAGTGTATCTGTTCAAATTTACCCTGCAGATTTTTTCCTTTACAAAATCTGTGTTGTATGGTAATCACTATCCTGATAGCTATCCACATAGAGTTTGAGTTACATGTGCGTCTCCACCAGTGGGCCTACAAGCGTATTCCAAGAATTCAGTTCCACTTGCACTTCATTGGCTATAAACTGACTATTCACCATATAGGTGGATTTTGTAGTAAGGGAGAACTAAACAGTGATTCCCATTAAACAGACTTACTTGAATTGATTCTTACTGCATTGTGCTTCTTAAAGTTTTAGTTATGTGTCGGTTCTATTGTTGTAAATATGTTGGCAATATGATCTCTCTCAGTACTTTTTCTGCAATGTTGTTTGTTAGTAATGTCAATATTGGCATGTTCCAGTTTATTTTGACAGATTAGCTTATCCCATGCATAGGCTTGATCATTCTTGTCAAGCATATAAATTGTGGTGTGTGGTTGAGTCTGTGTTCGCAAGTTAATTCCAAAGTCTGGTTGAGAAGGTTGAAATAAATATCTAGCTAATGTAATTCACCGGCCTCTTTCATTCTCCTCGTATCAACTCCGCTCCTTGAACAGACTTGATGTTCTAGTCTCTCATACTAGAACATCCTAGCCAAGTTCCGGTCCTTTGCATCAATTGGTGCCTCTCTTTGGAAATACTCTGTCTCATCTACCCACTCTCAAAGTCTACATGTTAGCCACTCTAACTGTTCCTTTGCGTTTCTCAATTTTAACTCATTTCTTCTCTGGTGTGACCTTGCGCGCAGCGAGGGTCTCTGAGCAGTTCATCCGACTAGGGATGCTGAGTTGTAAATGTCTGAGTACAATACAATAAAACATTAATCTTTATTTTTGTGTGGAATATGATCTTCTTAATAAAAAATTGTTTTTTGTTTTGCAGAGTTGGGTACGTATCTGAGTCATGTTAAAGATTGAAGTACGTCTCATTCTTTTAACAGTTAATGTGGCCCGTCAACGCTGGTCTGGTGAAGACCTTAGCACAACACAACTGATGCTGGTGATTTATCTCTTCTTTTCTGAATTAATTGTTTTGATATTTTTAACTTTTGGAAAATCAGAGATAGTAAATGCTTGGGTGTCTTCTGGTGTGCTATTGTTTTTTGAACAGGTCACAACTGGGGTTCACCACATGATGCCAACAGTAGAGATTGTTCTCCATCAGCATCCAATGGAGGAAAGTTCATCATGTATCCAATTTCAGTGTCCGGCACTGACAGTAACAACATGGTAGGTAGGCCTTCATATCTGGGGTTGTAGCAAGCGACATTATTTGCATATTTGTTACATGTTCTACCAATGAAATTTCCATTAGGGTATGGTCTCGTGAGCTTTTATCCAGTGAAGTATGATTGGCATTGTCCATGTGACGATTTTGTCAGGACTATGCAGATTTTCTTTGCTATGTATGTGCATGTAAATATGTTGTTACATTACATATACATTGTTACATGAAGTAGATTGGTTTATAGAACAATTCATTTTTTCATATGTTAATTAATGAACCAGTGTGTGAGCCATGTTATTATTATTATATTATTATTATTATTAAATTTGTAACGCGCACAAGGTCACACCTAAATGTGAATCTGAGGTGCGGATAGTCAGTCGCCAGGAGAAGATGCAATTAGATTTCCAAATCCTTGAAAGCCAAAGAAAAATAGTGAGTTTTGAGTCGCTTTTTGAAGGAAGGAAGTGAATTTGAGCTATGAAAAGAGAGTGGCAGTCAATTCCATTCCCTAGGAGCAGAGACATGAAATTAACGGGACATGAAATTGCACAGGAGCCCATAACTGTTCTGCATCGTGGTTCAACTGAAAGGCCTGTACTTGATGATTGTAAGCAACGAGGAGGAATGTAAGGAGTTAGTAGAGCATGAATATAGGTAGGTGTACTGGTGATGATGGTTTTGTAGGTCAAACAAGCTAACTTAAATTTGATTCTGAATTCAACAAGGAGCCAATGCAGCTTGTGGAGTATTGCAGAGGAGCATGTTCGTAGTGGGACACGTAGCACTACTCGAGCTAACGTATTTTGGATACATTGAAGCCTGATATGTTACCTGATATAGGGGTTATTTATTGGGGTTCCTTTTTGAGGATCAGATTTCTAAGGTGAGTGGGGTGGACAAAGAAGGGTATTGGCCGAAATTTAACGGTCACAGAGGAGCTGTATCTTGTTTGCTCAAATTCACACAATTTCTAAAATCTTTAGAAAACCGTTAACAATCGTCACCATAGTTCTGTTCATCTTGCCCTAAACTACTGCACACCCATCCATTACAAGCTCTACTCTACAAGCATCGCATCCTACTTCACTGACAAATTATCTTACTCCCATTACAGACTCTTACCTTGAACCTCCATGCACATTGCACACATACAGCTGTAGAATCTTCATTACCTAATACAATACAACTGTAATTTGATATTGTCCTTCTTACAATTAGTTGAAAAGTGCACACTTGACTCGGCAACATGATTGCTGCTGTATTGCAGAACAATTATTGTGTTCAAAGGACTTGCTCAAGGTCCCAACACAGTAACTCCTCTAACGAGGATTGAACTGTATCCTTCGCGTAACATGCCGACCGATCTCACAAATCAGCCACTGCATTGCAGTGCTTTTGTAGTTTGTACGATAGTCATTTTTTTTATACGAAACCCCTTTGATTCGAAAACATTTTGATAGTACCATGACGTAAACAAAACATGCTGGATTATGTGGTGCCTGCAAAGTAGAATGATACTCCAGCTGTAATTCATATTAAGTTTTAATCCATAAAATGTAAATTTGAATTTTCTTTTTAATTAAATTTTTCTACTGAAATCTGATTCATAATAAAGTAGACGTCGAAACTAAACTTTGTCTTTCCCCCATGGATCTCTTGGGTTATTTGTCTTCCCCTAACGGAACCCTTGGTTTCTGCAGAACACACTTACGGCCTAATGCATCTTTTCACCTTGTTCAGTGTTGCCAATACCATTTATTTGGTCTGGATAAAGGAAGTGATTCCCAGCTGAATCCCAGCCTCCCTGCTCAAATACTGTTCAACCTTCACATTCCTATTATGACAGCAACTAGCGTATTTTGACCAGCATATATCCAAAATACAGACTTGGAAATGGTAGAAGTTTAACATGAAAATTATCGAGCAAATAATTGACATTGAACACTTTATGAATTAGCATAGCAGAATGAAAGGATAGGCAAAAAACGTTCCCAGCTTTTGGTTAACGTGTACAGATCTCCAACAGCAATTGTGTTGCATTTGCTTGGGTAGTGGCTTGGTGATTTTTTTACGATTTTAGTTTTTCTCAACCTGTTCGCGTAGAGCAATTGGAGCAACTCTGAAAGCAAAATCTGGGTGCTTTCAAGGTTAGAAGTTTTCATGCTTTTTTTTATTGCAGTGGTTTTAGCACGGAATTAAAATTAGCATGTTCTGAACCACTTTGAACCCTTGTCATGCTATGGCCTTTCTTGCTTTTTCGTTGATCCTTTTATCTATTCAGTGCAATTGGTAACACTTACCCTTGAAATGGTCAGATGATCGTTGTCTATGCCTTTCTATAAACTGGCTAAGGAGATTCACTCTCTGGTACCAGCATACCTTATTTCATGAAGTTTTATGGCCACTGGACCAGCCTTCTAGCTTGGCACCTGTAACCTCAAACTTTACAATTATTACTTTGCTTAGGATTGATGGACTATAAACTACTATGGTCTTCAAAGTTATTTCTCGTGAATAGGCAAGTCCTTGATTTATCAATAATTGGCATTTATCATATAATAAAAATGATAATACGACAAAATAGTAATTGAAAGTAACAATGATTCTGATAGTAATACTAAAATACTGTCAAAATATCCAGTATGCTGTAGTTTAAATTGTTTAGGGACACACTGACTAGTCCTTATGTCACTGGGTGGTGACATTGGTGAAAATCTGATGTGTGACGTGATGGGCGTCTTGCATGGCTGCAATACAAGTTAATTTGTCTCTAAGAACATGTCATTTTCCATTCATACTATCCTTGTTATTATACTGAGGTTTGTCAGCTTGATATTTTGAAATTAAAGAAAGATATCATCGTGATGTAGAATGAAAACTTTTGAAACCGATGTGATTGTGTTGCTTAGTAGATTATTCTTTGCCACTTTGATTTGGTTGGATGGCTGTGCAGGGAAAGTAGGAAAGATGTGTGGCAACTTCCGTGTGGAGCCTCCTGACGAGACGTGTGACCCTGGCTTTTGGGCCGTTCAGGATGATTCGGACAAATGCTGTACCAAGAATTGCACGTGGAGGGGTTCAGCTATCTGTAGGTGAGTGCTTGTTGTGGTCAGGGAATCCATTTATTCATAGCTAGATGTTTTCTCGTGCTCATTCATTTATTCTCTCATTCATTCATTTCACGACATTTATATAGCCCCGTGAGCACTCCCAGCCGAACCCCTGTGAACTAAAACAGTTTCTAATTGTTTACGGAAATTGCTTGCGGACTTCCTAGCTAAGACAAAGGTGGTATCCTAGACATTCTCTTTCAGGCCATTGGTAAAGGAAGACTGTTCCAAATAGACTGAAATGCTACATAATCTAATTACTTCTATAGTGCCATTATCATAATAATGCATCTCTGAGTAGTCATCCTGAAGAGGTTCTATACAGTGGTGGGCCCCTCGACTTGGAATGGCCACTCTTGACGCTCTGCTCCCTTCCGGAAATTCCCTCTCAGGCATTCTTCCCTCATCTTAAGACTTATTTGGCCGCGCTGGGGTTGAGAGCGCCTCTGAGTAGTCACCTTGAAGAGGCGCTATACACAAATTCTCGTAGTGAATGAATTCTCGTAATGAATAATGAATAAAATTCTCTTAATAATAAATAATAATAATGATAATAATAATACATAAAGTATCAATTGATCACTGAAGATTATCAATGTATCAATTGATCACCGAAAATTATCAGTCGATGGCCAGTTTATTACATCGCAATTCATTCCTAATTTACATAAATTATATTTAAAATATCAAGTGACATGTTGTGCTACATATTACAGCACATCAGAATGCTTGTAATATTTGCAATGCAGAAACGCCTGTTATGTTATGTGAGATGAGTAGACTGTGTATTTACTGCAATTTTCATATGGGTATACATGTATTCAGATATATCTGACATCTAGAGCCAGCCGAGTCAACAGGCACCACATTCTACAGAATGGGCTGATCTACATTCATTAAAAAAACTTCTATAGTGCATCTTCATGGTGTTGTTAGGAGTACTTCCGACTCAACCCCAGTTGAACACAGAATGGTATTAAGGCTACTATATAACACATGTGAGTAAACCCTAGGCATAAGGATGTCGTGTTCTGCCGTATGATGGCTCATTCATACCATACTCTCTAGTGCACTGAACCACCCTGAAACAACCTTCTTCCGAAATGCTCACTCAGAGCTGCTACATAGGGCTAAAGAACATTCTGACCTTATCGTGATTGTGGCCATTTAGAGCTGTTCAAGAGTCATGTTTTAGCACCAGGCAGAGATTCTTACAGTGCAATACATTGTCGGATGTACAGATGCACTCAAGTAAATGTCAGTTTCCGTGTTGTTGTTGTCTGTTGTTCACAGCAACCAGACCTCTAAATGCTGTAGTGGATGCCAGATAATCGCAGCGAGTGCAAAATTCCCTTGCTATCAATCTGAACCAGGTTCATGTAAAGGGAACAGTTTCTGCAGGTATCCTTTATGTACGTCTGCTGCAGCAAGTTTTGGTCTGTAGCTACTAGCTAGTTATGTTTTGCTGCTTGTTTTGTGTCTAGTTTTTGGTTGCGGCTGGGCTTGTTTGCTACTAGTTCTGTTTGGAGATAGGTTTTTTGCAACTGGTTTTGTTAGCAGCTGGCTTATTAACGTAGACAGCGACCAAATTTCGGTTTTGTGTTCGTTTGCAGCACCGAAACTGCAAATTTGTCAATTTCTGCCAATTTTTGTTTTGGCCAAAACTGGTATTGGCAGTTTCGTTCCAGTTTCGTTTTTGTCCAAAACCAAAGTTCGTTTTCGGCACAATCCCAGACTGTTAAATTAGTGTCTACCAGTGTTGTATGCAAGACTGGTAACTTCGAGACCAAGACGAGACTGAGACAGTGCGGTGCCGAGACCGAGACAGCGAGGTACAAGACCGAGATCGAGATTAGGTCCAAGACAGTACGAGGCAGTAAGAGACCAATGATCTTATATAAGAGGCTGTAAAATACTCATGTATCAGTTTTCAAGAATAAGGTTCATTTATAATTTCAATTTAAAACTTGTGGGGTCTAATGTACCCCTATTATAGGCCTATTACGATAGTATCAATTCCCGAGAACAGTTTCTCTTATTGCAGCGTTTTAGCTTTATCGATATCTCTTTGTCGACCTATCTTCTGAAGAGTATATAGAAAGCCTTTTTAGACATGCACGTCTGAAATCTTCTAGACGATTTTAAACAAGGAAATTGAGATACCACATACCAAAGGAAATTATAAATTTGCACATATCCTTACTGCTTAGTCACTCTGAGAAACTAGAAGTCGTTCCGATCGTTTTGGTTATGGTGGTTTTTATATCAATGACAAATGGCACGCGTAGCTATTGTTTGTTAATAACTTCAAATTGCGTAAACGCAAACTTCACAATTTCAGACTCTCTCTCAGACATTTTTACACTTTAAGATAATTGAAATGATTTCAGTATCATGTGGTTTGCGCGTTAACCAGAATTACTTTTTTTTTATAGCTTCCAGTTTGAGTTCATAGCACAAAATTTTAAGACAGTTACCGTGAGACTTGTCAAGACCGCTCTTTCAAGACAGAACAAGATTTTCACTTCAAGACGGTTTCTAAAATTTCGATACACTACAACGACACCGAGACAACAGGCTCCCGAGACCGAGACACTAAAAACAACTCTGGTGTCTACCGATGGCTTCATGCAGTCTGGCAGATAGAGGTGTGTCCTGTATAGTATAGTAAGCATTGAAACATCTTTGAGTTGAATGCATGGAGTTCTCTCTTGGTAATAGGCCTATGGATATTAATTTTGTCAGCCCGGAGAGGCCAAAGGAGGCAGATAATCGCTGAAGAAGGATAGAATGGTCCACAGAGTCAAACGCAGAGCTAACATCAAATAATGCCAAAAGTGTTATCTGTCCATAGTCCATGGTGCCAAAGAAGTCCGAAAGGCGGCGGACCAAAAGCGTTTCGGTGGAACGATTCTTTCGAAAGCTTGACTGCAGAGGAGGGAGCAACCCATTCACATCCAAGTAAACAATTGATTAGCAATGATTCGTTCTAATATTTTAGATAAGAGTATCGCATTTGCAATAGGGCAGTCAGTAATTTGCAGGATCATCCACGTCAAGATCGCCCTGCTTCAAAGCTGGCAAGAGGATGAACTGCTTCTGAGACGTAGGTAGATTGGCTTCTTGGATCGACCGGTTGCAGAGCAGAGTAACGAATGGCAAGAGGACGTCAGCAAACTTCTGGACCAGGAATGCGGACATAGAGTCTAACTCACATGTCTTTGGAGCATCAGCCAGGATAAGGCACCGTAACTCCATGCTTGTGACCTCACTGAGAGTAGAGAGACGAGCATCAGTAACGGACAATTCTGGCGGCGATGAAGCTGCAGTAGCTGTACTTTTCCTCGGAGTTGCTGTACTGACGTCACCGTGATGATATATATCATCATCAGTGGTGACGATATATATTTGTTGTGCAGGCATTTATATATTTTGTTTTTGGCTTCGTTTTCGGCCGAAACTGACTTTGTAGCTTTGTTTTTGTTTCGTTTTCGGACGAAAAAATGGCAATTTCGGTGGCGTTTTCGGCCGAAAATAAAAAAAATGGTTTCGGTCGGTCACTAATTCATCGTATCGTATCATATCTTTAGATTTATATAACGCCTCTTACACAATAACGATTCAAGGGTGCTCTCAACACGGCAACCCCAGGGAAAAGAAATGCCTTCAAGGAGCAAGAAGCCGATGGAGAGAAACCAGTCATTAGTTTAGTCCTTAGTGATGGAGGTGGGTCATTCCAGGTAGATGGACCCAAAACAGAAAATGCCCGGTGATAGGCCAAGGCAGTCTTAGTTCTAGGCTCAAAAAGATCAGCAGAGCGCTAGGAACGAGATGACGTTGCAGATAACAGCTTTCAGAAATAGCCAGAGATATCTCTGGGCACTGCCCAGCTGGACTATGGAAACAAGAAAGAGGATCTTTAACTGTTTTTTGCAGCTAGGCTTGTTCTGCAGATGATTTAGGTTTGTCTTATATCCAGCTGTTTTTACAGATAGTTTTGTATCTGAGATTTGTTTTGCATTTAGTATTTTTTTTGTCCAATCTAGCTTTTTTACCCTAAAGTTCTAGTTTACTGTGCATTCTTTGCTTTCTGATAGAACGGATGCACCAAAGCATGGGTGGGAATAATTGAATTAAGCAGAAACGCAGCATACAATTTTTATTGATTTTTGCACAGATAATTGGAAGCTGTGTGAAAATTGTTCCTAGCTGTTTGTAGGGCTTTATGTTATGTTTGTTTTTTATTCGTCAATCTGTGTCGATCGTTGTCCATTGATTCTAGAGAGGTTTCATTTTGTATTGCAAAAAATTTCCTGAGCATTTTATGCTCATCTACATTAATTGTAATTGTAACTGGAGATTTTATCATAGGGTGCTCCATATCCAAGGCATTATTCAACCGTATTCTATGATGTTGCAATGTGCAAATTTGCAATTCTCTTTGACTTGGGTAAGTGGAACTGTCGACTGTCCAGATGGAGACCATAAGCCAGAGAACACAGAGTGCTTCAATAAGTAAGTTCAAGCATGAACAGTTATTCCATTTGTAATTGTTATCGTAACTGATCATTTATTTGGCATTTCTCCAAAGCAATATCTTGAGTCATGGCAACAACTGACCACAATCCAACTGTATGGTCTTCAATTGTTATCTAAAATAAGAGGAACGACAATAAGATTATGTTGTAAATAGTATGGCAACAGCGACCTTTGCTATCCATAGGGCATTGACGAAATACGAAACCAAAGTTCAGCCACTGAGTAAAGATATCTCAGCCAGGGTTAGACAAGAACGAAAGGCTGAGCTCCCTGCCGACACTCGACTCTTTGGTGCAGTCCTGGTTTATGTCCTGCACCAACGACTACCTCTACCAGGCCACCTACAATTCCCTCCGTCCCTGTGTTCATGACTTCATATTCGCACTAGCCGACAACCCAAAGTGCAAAACATTTATTGTCAGGATGCTATTTACTTTCTAACGGTGTTGCTTTGTACACCAAAGTGCGAGTTGCAATTAGCTTATAAAGAATCTTCTTACGTAGTTATACACTGGCAAGGGAAGGAGGCATATGAAAGGTGACGCTAACAGTTTGGAAAGTCTGTCTGTTTTCTATGAAGATGGTCAATATATGAGTCAGCTTCTGATCAATATTTCATTAGATTCATCCTTGATCTTCTTTTAAGCAACATTTAGCTCGCTATGATAAATGTAGAAAATACTCTCAACCCAGTTGCATGAAGTAAGTTAAGTATTAATCTTTACAGATCAGTTTCAGCAGTGGCCTAGATATGCATATTGCACTTTTATGAAGCATTATTAAAATCACCTTTTCAAAAAATTGTGCTCATATTATAAGAAAGGTTTATTTTCTGTTATTTAGGATTCGTTTTTGAATAGTGAGTGATAAGTTTCAGCTGGTGGACTGGGTTTCAGACCTTAAGCGTCTGAAACCCAGGCCTCTACGCTCTCTGTTTTTCTGTGCCTCTAACGTTTAGAATGCTTTTAGAATATTTACACCGTGCAACACATATTGCTCAAATGCATACACACATACCACAATTGTTTGGTCTAACAATGTTTTTACTTGTGAAGCGGCATGTGCGTGAGTGGCATCTGCAAAACATTGTGTGAGGTGAGCGGGCTCAAGGATTGCTTGTGTGATGAAGGTATTTACCATCTCATCATTTTAGTCAAATAACTTCTCTAGTTTTTTTAAATCCCATCTCAGTGCAGCCAGCCTTGTTTAGGCTGTTCCAGTGTTAGAGGTGGATGCATTAACCATAGAAGCCGAAACACTGACATTTTTAATGACTTAAGGTAACATTTCACATTGCAAAGTTGCGTCATGACGCCAAGTGGTGTTATGTCCCCATGAGCTATTAACTTAGCATGCCATATCGGATAGCCTGCAGTGCTAGGTAATGGAAACGACTTTCAGCAGCTCTAGCTCTGTTTCTTTATGCATGGCCTGATTTACACAGTGTATCATAGGGAAGGGTCTCCCAAGGAGGACCTTGTGCAATGTGCATATGATAAGATTTCTATTGTATGCGTTATCTGATTCAACACAATGAAAGAAGGCTCAAAGAGATATTATTTCAATTACAGCAGTATGAAAGTTTGTTGCTTCTGTAGAATTCGTCGCATGAGAATTATTGTGTCGTATCTGCACTTTTTTCGATAATGCGTTTAGAGTTTATATGTAGAGGGCAATATGTTTTCTTTCTTCCGTGTAAATAACTGAGAGATACGACATGTTGTTTTAAAGATATTCATCGAAAACTAACTGTTGTATCTCCAGTGGCGTAGCGAGGCAAAGTGCCGCCTGGGGCGAAGGTACAGAATGCCGCCCATGTCTATTTTTTCCATCCCTCTATTCTTGTGCTTATCCAAATTATGAACAAGGGTTGGAGATAGGCATAAGACTAAGGCGCACCTAAAATTTGGCGCACTAAGCGGCTTCCTATGTCGCCTATGCCAGGAACCGGCCCGGATAGACATGGCGCAAAACAAAATTTAGACATCATTATTACTAATTCTTTTTCATTCGATACTTGCGAAGGTAATGGCGAAATTAAATTAACTAGCGTCCTCTTGCGATTCGTATGATACAAATTTGCAGCCGACAAGATCATCTGCACTGTTTTTAATATCTATTATTTTCATCTAAACTTGATTTCGACTTACCGGCTAAATATGTCTACACAAACTTTAGTTAGAAATGAAAATAATTTATTTTGTGATTTTTTTACTTTTGTACGTTTATTAGATTAAATTGCGTGCGTTTACTAGTGAAAGTATCCAGGAAGCCGCCTAGGGCGCCAAATTTTAGGGGCGCCGAAGTTTAGGGATAATATGGTTATGTTTTCAGGAATAAAATTTCATGATGATACAAAAGAAATTCATAAATTGGTTATTAAAAACCTGTTTTAGACTAATTCACAAAACGATATTCAATCTCCAAACACCTCATTTAATCTCTTGCTCTTTCCCGGTTAATTTTCCTATGCCAGAGTCGTCTATAAACTCTGTATATTTTGTTTGCCCTGTGTATATTTGCCTGACTCCATATTTATTGCATCTTACTTTCATGCAACAAAAGTGGAGGCGCTCTTATATAGATGAATGCCTAGGGCGCCAAATTACCTGAGGACTGCTGTGATGTGTATAAACACTAGGCGCCGTTCGATAATTTCGATGTATTTGGGTATATCGTATATGTTAGTTTTATGTCGAGAAAAAGCAAAACAATATTGTGCCAGCCTGCCAGGTTTAGACAAGAGCAACAAGAATCCTGAAGGATACATTTTATAGAACAATATTTTTTATATTTTTACCGAGAATACCGCCCCTCGGACAAGTGCCGCCTGGGGCGGTTTGCCCCATTCGCACCTCTTCGCTACGCCATTGCGTATCACCTGCTTCCAGACACCGTTTATCGTACCTCCAGAGTTGTATGGAATTTGCATGGCGTAGCAGTGTCTTTGTTGTAGGCCGTATGTCCAGATAAAGCTCATCATTGATTGGACATAGGAGATCCAACAGTCTGGATTATAGTACGGTATATCCAGACAATTTAAAAACTTTTCCTTAAAAAATTCGCACAATATCCATGAATATTTAAATGAAAACACTCGTTAATAATTTTCCATTTTGGATATACGCTAAGATAATTCTCACGCGACGAATTATCAACAATTAGCATTCTCAATTTCAAGTTATCATGTGTGCTTGTATGTATGTATGTATAATTGTATAGACCTACGTAGATATTTTGCTGTATGTATAGATATCTTTATGGATAGTTTGATATGTATAGATATCTATATGTAGGCATAGCTATACATGGCTATGTAACATATATGTGAAGGTACAAATTAAGCTGAGATACTTGCTGCTTAATTGAAGTACTCAATCGAAATTAAAGATGTAACTTTCCTGGGGCAGCACTGTTTTCAGTTTGTACTAAACATAAAGTGATTTTCATTTTAGGCTAAATCGTTAATCATAACCTTTTGGTGAAGCTTGGTCGATATCAAATAGGTAAAAGTGCCTTGATACAAGCACCAGAGCAAACATATATAATTATATATGGTGTATATACATACTTATTTTACATATGTTTATGTACATCATCATTATCATGTGTTGCCATGCCCATTAAATGGGGTAAGTGTACTGGACCAATGCATATCATGTTATTGGTTTTATGCAGCCGCTGACGCCTGCAAGATCTGTTGCATGTCCAAGAAAAACCTATGCAGTCCTTATCTTACTAAGGAGAATAAATTTCTAAACATATCAGTGGGCATGCCTTGCAGTGTTGGAGTATGCAGTAAACATGTAAGTCAGGCTGTGTTGTGTTTATTTAGGGAGTCCTGAACAGGTGTTTCCTTAGCTTAAGACAAGCGCATTGTATAACCTGTTATGACGATTTTGAGCAGGATTGCTTGCTGGCTTAGAATAGAAGAAATTAAGTCAATGGTTGAAATCTGGAGATCCGGAAATCACAGGTTCTGTTTTCAGGCTTTCTAGAAAGGTAAAATTTTTAAATCAACTTTTTACCGAACTGATACCTCCAGGACTTAGATTTTCCAATGTTTATGCATTCTTTATTGTTTGCTCTTCAGCTAAAATTAATAATATGCTGACATTTAAATCTAAGTATACAATACATTCAACGTATTGGAACATGTTGGCAGTGTGTCAGATGCTTTCAGATAGCCCACCTCTGTAGTATTGGGTTCTAATTATCTGTTTAGCAGAGTTATCCATGTTGAAGCACTGTAATGCTTTGTGGACATAGCTTACCATCAGGTTTCCCCAGTGACACAGTATGGGCCCAAAAGAGCAAAGCTGTTTTGCAGAGTTTCTGAGCTAGGCCTGGGTTTAATAACTTCTTGAGTCACATGATTATATGGTTTTTCTATCATTTCAGGGTAGTTGTGTTCTCATTACGCATGGTGCACTTTATCGGCTTTGGGAGATTTTAGACCTTTCTTCGCCCGCGGCATTTGGTGAGTTGCATCAATTTGTTAGGTTTTTGTAAAAGTGTACAATTGAGTATTGCTTATCTACCTAATTTTCGTACTTTTTTGTGTAATATAGGGGCCATCCACATATTACGTACGCAGCGAGGGAGATGGGTTTCAAATTTCGGCCATATTTGCGTACAGGTGCAACGTACGCAACAGGGGAGGGGGTCCGAAAATCCGATTTTTTGCGTACGTAATATATGGATGGGCCCATATCTCATTTTATTCCAAATTATTGTTTACTCAAGATTAGTCTTTTACTCTATAATGACCAGCACATTGTTAAATATGTTGGAAATCAATTACGCTGGTTGTTAAAGGGTTAACTTCAAAGGCAGGCACTGACATTGCTCGGGGAAGCACGTTTTTCTTAAGGTAAGAAATAAGTTCATGCTGTTTGCGACTCTCACAGTTGATCTCTGGTAGCAAAATGGCTGACGGAGAAATGCCTATTCATCTCACCAGTGTGATCACCTATTCAAAAGGGCAGCGGTGGTGAATCAATTCATTGAAAATAAAGCGGGATAAAGGGCTCAACGCTATAAGGTCGCTATGTGAAATTGAGTATATTTAGTTATTTGCAGCTCAAAGTGCCTTCTATGGTATTGCATCAACTCATGTCAGATGCATTATTACTGTGAGTTAAGCATTGTCTTAGCAAGATTCGCCAATGCACAGCTGGTTATCACGTAGAAGAGAAAGGTGAGCATAGATGACAAATGTTCTAGCTGCATGACAGTGCTGAGTGGAGTGCCACGCGGATCAGTGCTTTGCTGTTCGTACTTTTTATTGATGATCTAAATAATGGGATTTTTGAAAAAATCTACTTTTGTAGCTATGTGGAGCATTGGGTGATGTAGACCATCGAAGACACTGAGAGAAGACATAAGACGAATGTTTGGATGGTCAAAGAACTGGCATGTGCTGTTTAATTTGGAGAACCACTGGGTGATACTTCTGGGGGAAGAGAAATATCGAGTGTTCATACAAAACAGAGGTAGGGTATTGAAAGTGGGTGAGGATGAATTTGACTTGGAATTGATTGTGCAAGAGAGTGCAGACCTGTTATGTGTTTGAGCATCAAAAGGGGTTAATGCAACTGTAGGTGTGATAAAGACAATAGTCACCAGAGACTAGGAAAAATAACTGAGGATGTACAAAGCACTGGTTGGACCACAGTTCGAATACTGTATCCAGGCATGGAATCGTTATATGAATAAGGACTTAGAAAACCTGCATAATGTGCATAGAGAACATACCAAAATCTAGGCTGAAAAGATTTGAGCTATGATAATGGTTGAAAAGTTGGTATACATGGTCGAGTGTGTATATTTTTAGCTGAATAGGCTGGATGATTGACCTTAGTTCCAGTTTGGTCACCAAATTAGCCATTCAAAACAATCTTCTGTTGTCCAGTTTTGTGGAAGAGTCAAGCCTTCAGTGCATGCCAAACTTGCAAGACCTGTTCTAGCTAGACATGACACAGTGAGAACAATAAGTTATGTGCGGTTGTGACTGGTATATTTGAGTAGCATCATGTTGCCCCAGGGTGTCTCCTAACCTTCATTTGAGTAGGAGTGTTATTGATGCTGACTGCACACATTCAACTGACAATATCTATTCAACTTTTTGGACTATTTATATAAATGATGAAACCCATTTTAGGCAGTAGTGACTGCACTGTTTTAATAATACAAGTCTTGTATATGAAAGTTTTAAATTGGAACTCATTTGGTTTGAGGCAGTTACGTGTCACTGGGTTCACTACAGCACGGGTTAAATTGCTTATTTACAGATGGCATATCTCAAATTTCTCCAAACGAAATCTCTGTGGTTGACATATATAACAATACTCCTATTCGATATTCTGATAAAGCGAAAATGATTGAGACGTAACCAGGGCATAAAGTGTGCCTGGACGGTCATGGACGGCGTCCAGGCACTTATTTTCGAGGTTGGACGCCGTCCTGCCACTTATTTGGCCAGCAGAGCCTGGACGCCGTCCATGAGCGTCCATGCAGCAGTGCAATTCCTCTATATGCGTGCGTTATTATCAACAGGAAAAAAGGAGGACAAAATTTTGCACTTTGCGCATTTACAGACTTTGGATTTTACAACTTTCAAAATGGTGCCGGCCCCACTGGCCCCTTGTCAACAATTTCACCAAGGATAGCAATTCTCTGTAGGCATTCCCTTTTCAATTACACAAAATATTTCACAAACAAATAATTTACGACTAAATAATGGTTGATGGACAAAAAGCCTAATGAATGATTAAAAAAAATTGTATTTTTCGCCCATTGTATTTGGCTAAATAGAAGTTGGATTGATAATAATAATGCTGCAAATGCTTCTAGTTCAGCAAGAACCATTTTTTGTCAATTCAACTTCCATTTAGGCAAATATTCTTTTCAATGATCCAACTTTTATTTCAGTAGGCATTATATTCATCTAAATAGCATCTGTTTTGGAAGAATTTCGTTCACCCATCCAACTTTTTTCCCAGCATTATTCATATCACCAATCCAGCTGTTATTTTAACGAACATAGTCGACCACAGTGCATAAACCATTTGTCGTCAACTTAATACGTTGGTGCTCTGCCTTTGCAATTTTTAGTTCTTAACTTTTTTTGACACTAGGGGCCGTCCATAAATGAAGTCACGCGACCATGGGGAGGGTCATAAATTTGTGACGATGTGTGACAAGGGGAGAGGAGGTCGACGAAATGTGACGTCACTTCGTCACATCAAAATACATAATTTTATTAAAAACTTACACTCATTTAAACAAGTTCCACTTAATTAGCAGTAGGCCTAGTTGTTACCACAATTAAACAAAACTATCTTGTGACGTGACGTCATATTTGAGGGGTAATGGCATTTGTGACGAAGGGACAGGGTGAAAAATAGTCCAAAATTGCGTGACGTCATTTATGGAAGATATTATACATTAGAGGTGCAAGAGTTAAGATCTGGCAGAATTCGGCTAAATTTGATCACTGCACTAAGGCTATTTAGAGCACAGTGAAGTTTATTTCAAACAACATTGACGCTTTAAAATAGGACGATATTTTGTTCTATGTTTGTTTTAGCAAGATTCATGAGAAACAACATTGTTCTCATCATAATTATCGTGTCCTTGATTTTCTGGATTCCAATTAGCTGTTTCGTATGCTATTTGGTATGTAACCTTGATAACAATTTCCTTGTGTCGATCAAAAACCGCTTTATTTAGACGGACTGCATTTTATTAAATGAAATTAGCCACATTTTTCTAACTCATGGTTTGTTTTTTGTGCCAGACATCTAAGGTCATTATTAAATTTCATTGAATTTTAATAATACTGTAATAATCTATATTTTTTAAATGTAAATAAACATTGCTTACAGTGTAATTAATGCATGTGCGCTTGTCGGATGGAAATGGAGGTTTCTTGTTTGTCAGTATCAGGGGCTTTCACCCTCTGGACTCGATCAGTTCTCCTTCACAAGTTTCATGTCCAATCAATTATTCACTCCTGGGGTCTTTCACCTCTAGAGGCTCTCACCTCTGTCGAAATTAAGGGTGGATGACAACGCCATTAGTTTATAGACATATGGCATATGCTTCTCATGCATTTTAGTACATGCTGATTAAAGGGTTAAGCGCCTGAGTAAGACACCTGCTGACTTCAATACATGGCATGTGATAACAACTGACTGTATGTAGTATTAAAAATCCTGGACAACATCTTATTTACTTAGTGACTATCCTCTCACCTTGTCTTCTGGCTTAAAGAGCAATTGGATTGATTGAACGGATTCTTGTTTAATAAAAGAAACTGTTTAGTGCTTAAATCGAAGTTGGATTGATGAAAAAATAGAATTTGATTAAATAAAAGATGAACTGATGAAAAATATAGTTTGCTTAAATATAGTTGGATTGGGTATGTTTTGTTTTTCCTCATCAAGGAACATGTACCATACCACTTTGATAGAGGTGAAAGCCCTTATATTGGTAGATCAATCAGAGGTGAAACATCCATAGATGAGCAGGCTAGATGAGATGAATTGTCCAGAGGTGGAAGTCCCTGGAGTCATACTTCTCCCAAAAAGTGCCTCAACCGTGGACCGAACTATTCTGTAGCAATAATGTTTCATTTCTTTCAAATAACTTGGCAGTAAGTTAGTTACTAGGTGTACAATAAGAGAATTATTATTAGCTGAAATAATAATTATGATGACACTGTGCAAACAGATTTTGTTTTTTTAATCCTGTGGTTATTTTAATGTCTAATATTCACTTAAGATCATATTAAAAATTTATTACTATTAGTATGCAACATTTAATTTTGCATTAACATGTTCTTTTTTATAGGACAGAAAGCTTGACAGAGAGAGGGAAGAATTGATCAATCAGTTAATCGAAGTAAGTTATCAAACTATGATGGAATGAAGATTTCATTGAAGATATGTGGCCATAATGTAAAGGTCATAACTCTAGAGCTAAATTTCTAGAGCATTCCTGCTTGACAGTGAAGCACCATTTGCTGGTTTATCAAAGTGCACTGTGCCAAGTCAAATGAGAAAATGGTTTTCCAAAGGTACCTTAACATAACATCGCGTAGCACAACATAACAGCTTAAAACTGTAGGGACATAACGTAACAAGGTTTTAGGTGTTGGATAAGAAAATGAATCGTTGTTAGAACCACTTAAAAACTAATTGGCGTGATCAATAGCCAGTGTCCTTCCTAGCGTCCTCGTAACGTATATGATTGTGCCCAGAGTTTCTGTTATTCCCGAATAATTTTTGTTTTGTTCCAATTCTATGGACCTCTTCAAGTGCACCTCCTTATTTCCTTTGTCAAATGCTTCATTTGACAAAAGAAATGCTCTGCTACTTCTCATTTCAAGTATCATTGACCCACCAACACCTGCTCAACTTGATGCTGATGTGTTAATAATTATGAATGTTTAAAGCTAACCATTAGCATTACTGAGAATACATAAAGCTCATATTTTTTTCTAAAGTTTTTTGTTCTCACATGTGCCCTAACAAGATTTCTCAAGTTTGCAGAAAATGTTGCAACAGAGGGAACAAGTTGTGATATCTTTGCTTGTATGAATGACAAATTTAGTTGACAGCAGCATAGGTGTTTTGTTTGTTATGCTCACAAGTTGACACCTGCTGATCCTAGATATCCAAAGGTCCGTACAGTATTTGCATTCGCAAGTAGCCAGGAATGTTGAGGAAAGTCTTTGAAGACATGTTTTTATCAATTTTTTATGTTTCTTTTCTTTCAAGGAGCGATTGAACAAAAGTCACACAAAAAATGAATCTGAGGGTGTTAAACAGGTGAGATGCGAAGTGTAAGTTTATTCACTCATAACGACTACATGTATATTTGAGCATTCACGTAAGTAGATATTGAGTGGGGATCAAAGGGGCTCTAGATGGTTGCCAGAGTCATTGTGCACTTCTCAACTTTTTGTGAGGAGTACATTATGAAATTGCAGTTGTAAGTTATTAGAGCTCTAGTGATACATCGACAGCACTCATAATCGGGGCCGATTATAGAGATATCGGCGGTATCGGATATCGGTAAGATAATCGGCGCCGATATTAAAAATTATTTTTTATTTTATAATATTATTTTCAGTCTTTAAGAGCAAAATGACACCAGCAACATAATTGGGTCTGTGAAGGACAGCATTCCGTTCCGTTCCCATAGTATGGCTACTTCAGACCACCAAGTAGGCATTGTGCTAGTATAAACGGTGGGAAAGTGTCAACAGCTTTTGTGCAGAACTTAATTACCCAGGGCACAATTATGTCATCTCTGCTGACCGGTATTTTAGGCCAAACTGGCAGGTCATAAAAGTGGCTTGTCTGGGGAGGGAATGGCATCATTGGCATGTTTGTTAGAAGAAGGTGTCCAATTACATAGATATCTATTTTCTATCCTCTGTCATGCAAGGTCGATGGTGGGTGGTATGCCTAATGTATATTGCCTGCCTAGGATTAGTCCCAAACAACATGTATATGTCTCCTATGGAGCAAGTGTTTTGCTTGTATCACAACAGTAGAGAGTAGCAGTAGGTTCATCTTTTGGAACCGGGCATCTTGGGAAACATAATAAAAATAATCGGTGAAATAATCTGCTATATAATCGTTATCGGCAAATGAAATAATCGACAATAATCGGTATTGGCGTAATCGGTAAAAAGTGAAACCAGTACTGCTCTATAATGTATTGTGTAAAAGTGAATGACACGTTGTTCTAGTACTAGACGCTGGTACTAGACACTAGTACGACCGTCTAGTAGTGTCTACTACTAATGTACTAGACACTAGTACTAGACGGTTGCTGTTTGAGGATCTTAAGCAACATTGATGTTCTGTCTTATGGGTTTATCCATATGTCACATATGTGAATCCTCTCCATTTGTCACATATGTGAATCCTCTCCATTTGTCACATATGTGAATCCTCCCCATATGTATGTTCAACTAAGCTTCTCTATCCCCCATTTTACAAAATAATTAATTAGCTAAAGTCATTTATAAGATTTAATTTACATTAGACTATACTGTATATTTTTGTTACGCATCATATTTGCTAGCAAAAATCTTTTAACTGTTATAAAAAAATAAAATGACATAAAACTGACACTCAAATTTTAACAAGTTTTAATACTACATAATATTGATAAAGCATAAATACAGTCAGTGATTTGATTTTTTCCTGATTTTGTTTCATTACTTTAGGTCTGAACAATCCGTACAAGGAAAATTAAACTATACAAAGAAATTATAAATCCAGACTTCAGTTGCATTTAAAAAAATTAATTACTTTCCGTTAATCTCAAATTCTGTTTGCGGCCATTCAAACATTTCTTAATTTTGGATGGAGGATTGATTATATGATTATACATTATGCAGTTGTATCCTGTCTCAGGGGAGCATGGTCTTAGGGGGATGAGAATATCCTGGGATTGTCAATGTTCGTGTGTGAGCTGGGCTAATGGGAACTGACCTTATGAACCCAGAATATGACAGAAAAGGCTTTGCTGCAATGATCCGTTCATATTACGAAGCATTGCAAATTGACAAGGCATGACATGATATAAGTTTTAGTTTTTTTTATTACAGGAATTTCATACTGCCTTTCTTCCAACAGTTGTTGACAGAGCACTGGCGACTCAATAAATCAAAAAGCCATCCAAGACAATACTATGTGTTGCTGTTTTGAAATGTGGTTGCAATAATACTAAAATACATAAACAATCAAAACCAAGAAAAAGTTTCAGTTGTTATAAGTCAATCCTAGACTAATAATCACGTGACATCTGTCTGTCTGATTCAAGGTGTGCGTGATTGGACAGAAGCGTCGTATACAAATTTGTTGACCTAAATATATGTAGCACAAAAAGTCACCGGGTACAGTTATCTTACTGCATCGGGTGCTGTTTTTTCTTTTGCAATGTCTTGCTTCTGTTGCCGGAATTAAGTAAAAAAGTGTTCGATTCGCGTTTCAAAAAGGATTTATTCACGTGTCTGTAAGTATATTTGCAGATATTAAAATTAAATACGTCGTGTAATATAAGTTTATTTGCAGTGATTAAACTTAAATGGAATCTTAGCGGGTAATACGTATTTTTGGCGTATGTTAGTGTAACTCCCTTGCTGATGGCCTTAAGGTGATGTCTCAAAATAACTATAATTATAGAAGGCAGTTTCCAAGGGTTTTTTTTTGTTGACATACACCAGAATTTTTCCTTTTGATGGTGATGGCATGACTATATCATTTAGGCCTGTTACTTAGGTAATTACTACTCAAATTACCTTTGAGAATGTACAATTGTGATGCCTTTCATTAACAGAATACCAGCTAATTTAGTATTTGATTCAATGGCTGTTTCAACAGGGTAGGAAGGACAACCATGAAATATAGCAGTTGCAAAAGTTGAGAAATTAAGTTCAAGCAGGTTGTTACTGCATTCTGAAAATAACTACAAGACTTTGAATGAGTTGTTTATCAATGGGTAGCTGGCACATTTGGCCCAAAAATGTACTTTACAAAATATTCTCTGCTTGTTTACATTCCAGGCAGCTGAAAGGGGGGAAATTGCAGCAGTTGTTCAGGATGCAATGGATTCGGTAAGGCATCAGTTACAAGCTGTATAAGTTAGCTCTGTTTTTGAACGATAATTAGTATTTCTTGTACTCACTTAGTCATGTATTTTGTTTTTGAATGATTAGTAATTCCTCTACTGACTTTAGTATTGCATTTTGATCAATCATATTCTAGGCTGCAAGCTTTCACTTAAAATCCAGTGGTTTTTGCTGATAAGCATGCAAATAATTGAGTTGTTTGATTATTTGAAGAAGACAGACAGTGTACATGTATTAGTTATGCTCTGCAAAGATATTTGATATTTTCTAGAGCTTCTGCACATTTGACCGCAATGCTAATAGAAAACGAGTTGCAATAATTTAGGTTACCAAAGATCAGTGCATTCAAAAGACATAGAGACTTTATGACTTATTCTGTGTCTGTAATGAGTTTGACAATTATTTTCCAATTCTGTTGGTGAGGGACTGAATAGATTAAGGACAAAACGGAATCAGCCAACAAAACAGCGAATAGCTCAGTTTCAAAGATTCTGCCACTGTCATTTTTTAGCTGTTAATTTTATTTGAGTGCCCAGACGGTCAGAAACGAGAAGGACGCCATCATTGATAATAACAGGACTGTTATCCAGAGTATAATTATTATAACTGTTAACCAATATTTAACCTTACATGTATGTACCTTCTAAAAATTTTTGAAAAAATAAATTGTGATTTTACAGATCATACACTTCATAAGGAATGAATTTAGGGAGGTCAGCAATGGTCTATGACATTTTACCATATTGTTGACTCAGAGAAATTAGATTGATGATAAATTATTTGACTCATTCTTTGTTGTCTAGCATTGATTATAGATGAAATGCTAAATATGAGGGTCTTACCAATATTCAAGTCTGGTCTCAATAATTATTATCTGAGCAGAAATCGTAGTTGTGTAGGCATTACAAGGAAAAGTTTGCTGGTGAATGTGGGGCTTACTGGAAAACTTCGGTAGCTTTTACCTCTGCCTTCTGAGTTCTAATCTTGTGGTGCACAAGCATGTGAAAATGAGAACTACTTGCCATGGCATCCATAGAGAGATTACTTGCTGGATTGCCATTTTCATGCTTTCAACTGAATATCCTTCATGCCTTTTAGGCAATTGTTGATGGATGGATGCATATCATCTAGCAGTAGCAGCAGCTCGGCTGTGACACTAGATTACTAGAGTTTCATGATGGTTGGCTATGTCACTTCTGAATAAATTTGCAATAGTTGAATTTCCTTTCATTAGTTTTTGTGATAATTAAATTCTGTTTATTTTAGTATAAAGATGATGACGATGATGATGACGATGATGATGACGATGATGAAGAGGAAGCGGAAAAGTAGAAAGCAAACCTGAGGTACTACCTACCAAATTAGGTTTGTAAGCATTACAAGAAAAACTTTGCTAGTGGATGTGGGGCTTACTGGAAAACTTTGTTAACTTTTACCTCTGCCATCTGAGTTTAGATCTTACAGTGCAATAAGTGAAAATGAAGACAACTTGCCATGGCATCCGTAAAAGAGATGTCAGAGATCTGCAAACTGCTGGGTTTTGTGTTGTTTAAACACTTGTGTTAATCAGTCGTCTTGTAATTAGCAATAATTCATTGTTTCTTTTGATTGAGTTATATGTTAATTTGCCTTCTATTTTTTTTATTTTAGTCCCTGGAAGAATAAAAAAAGAGCCTGTGGTATACCCCACCACTTCAGATCCGAAGACTGCTCTCTCTTTCTCTTTGTACTGGAGTGCAAGAAGAAAAGACAAATCACTGGTGTATCATTGTTTTTAAAGTTGAAACTTTTCATTCTGCTATTAGAAGTAAAGTCTGCTTGGACACTTGTGCTCTCCACCACATTAGATTCAAAGACTAAAATCACTGGTGTATCATTGTTTTTAAAGTTGAGAATCCTGATTCTGCTATTCTAAGTAAAATCTGCTTAGACATTTGTGCAAATCAACGTGCACATTGAGCATACACCAAGTCACTACACTTTAACAATGAATTGCATTGTTTTCCCAGTCACTGTTTGTACTCCCTTCCTTAAGATGTTAAGGCATGCCCATGGTGTGCTACTACTAATGTATTGCCTTACATCACACCCTGTTCCAAGTTCATATATATGTTTATATCATGTTGTTTGTAAGAACAGCTATTCAGATGTATATGTCAACAAAAATATTCAACTCCACAGAACTGCACATCTGTAATGGATATTGTTGATAGGTGTATTTTGTATTACCTGACCTAAACTGTCCATATCACATAACAACAGTCACAAATTAATTGTTAAGTCAGTTTTAGTAACTGCTTGGTTGCTGGATGTATACATTCATTCTTGAAAGTTTAGGGTCAGTTGTACCTGTAAGTAGTTGTAAGTAGGCATTACTCTTTTGCTGTGTTGTAGACTTTTAGGCTATTCTAACACCTCTGCTACATAACTAACAGGATTTTAGGGTCAGATAACTTTAGTAAAATATCTCAATATCTCACTAGTCATCATTTGTTTCATGTGCAACGTATTTATATAATAATAACAGTAGGTTTTGATCTGTGTTCATATACTTTGGTGAGCTGTGAAATTTTCTACATCCCAGATCGTTTTTTTACAATTGAAACACTGCCCTTGTGATTAGTTTCTTTGAAGAATATGATAATTGTGTTAGTCTATCAGCATCACAGTTACTGTGGGTCTTAAATACTCAATTATAAATTTTTAATTAATTATTGTACTGGAATCTGGACTGCTGGACCTGAAGTATCTAGACTTTTGTGTGTAATCATAAATCATAATCTTTAGATTTCTACAAAAAAGTGAAATTACTGGAACCAGCTTAATTTTTAGTTGCAACGAAAGGTGCATGCAATAAATTGGAATGATTCTGAACGGTTGCATGATAGTAATGGTTAACTGTTCAAAAGAATTTTAATAATAAGTATGGTTAACAAAGCATACATGTAAATGTAAACAGTTATTTGTTGTTTAATAAAAAGTTCATTCAGCTGTAGTTTACTACAATTAATTTTGTATTCTGGGGAAAATAATGTATAATGTCTTAAACTTAAATCAAGTCCACCAGCAAGTTAAAGCATTCATGGTGCTTTACTGTTTGTTAAACAGAATGCCTTTTACAGACTTTTATGATTTCAGTTTTCTTCTTATGGATGTTGTTTTGCCATTATGTTCCTTTTAGCCACTTTTTGAAACACCCTCCCCTCGGCGCATACATGATATGTGGACGGTCTCTTATGGTTGCAGTTTTGCTATATGTTCTTTTTAGCCACTCACATAAATGTTAGATAAGTCGTTTATTGAAGTTTCTTTACAAAATCTGTTTGATTCGATTCTTAATGTCATATGATGGTTTAGCATATTAAGCATTTGTTTATAGTCATAACTGTTTTTATATTTGGATGAATTGTATCTCAAGAAATCTGTTGCATTTGTTTAGGTGCTTTGGATTTTAATCTGTATATTAAAATAGTGTTTTGCAAGTTATTTATAACTGATTGACCAGTTTTACTCTTGACCAGGTTCAGAATTAAGTAGGCCTGCCATTTTTAATCTGTTAAGGACTTTGTTGCAGACACCACCGTAGACTAATCCTTTAACATGGCGTCTAGGGATCCATCAACCCAAATAATCTCCAACGTTTTTCTAAAATACAAAACTTAGGCATATTTTGCGCAGATGACGCCATGGTGCCCGGAACTGGTTGCCGGTTCCTGTTCCACATTAAGTTCAAGCATTGCTTATCTTCAATTAGGCGTAACTACATGAACCTGCAGCTTCACGTTCCTGGGATCACTAATAGAAAAAGAGGGAAAATGTGACTCTGAAAAAAAGAGAAGGGTGGCGATAGGGAAAACTGCAATGAACGGACTGGAAAAGATATGGAAAGACAAACATGTGAGCATAGACACACAAAAAGATTAGTAAGAGCAATGATCTTAGTACTATATGGCTGTGAGACCTGGACAATGACAAAGAACACGGAGAAGAAGATCAACGCATGCGAAATGTGGATATGGAGGAAGATGCAGAGAATATCATGGACGGAGAAGAAGACAAACGAAGAATTGCCCAGGAAGATTGGAGTTGAGAATGATGAGACGTTACAACAAACAGTGTTGAGAAGGAAGCTGGAGTTTTTCGGACATGTTTTGTGATCATATGGAATGGAAAAAGAATTGATGCTGGCATGTGGAGGAGGAAGGAAGAAAAGAGAGCGCCCAAGGAAAAAATGGATGGATGTGATACATGAAAAAACTGAAATGAGCCTGGAGGAATTAAGAGATGTAACTTCGGAAAGAAAAAAATGGAGAGGATTGGTCGTGGCGGTCGCTAGATTTTCAAGAAATAACAGGACAAGGTGACATGAACCTGCGACTCCGTAGCACGATATCTGTATTTTTGACACTTTCTTTCCAGTTCTTCTCATCTGGACTGCAACTCCGATTGGCGGCGATCGCTCGAAAGAGCGACCTTCACGTGCGATCATGGTTGTAGAATTCGAGTTAAAGACCTTGGCTTTCATATATAGTTTCTTTAAACTTAAATCTTCAAGATTCAAATTTTGTAGATTACTACTCTCATTTGGGTAAAATTTTTTAGGTTATTGCTTTTTCATTTGGATTAATTGTTTTTTAAAGCCTATTCGAGTAATATGCTAGACCTGTCTAAGTTTTTATGCTTTTATGCTGCAGTCTGAACTTTGCAGTGCACACGGCTATAAACAAGGTGGCAGAGATATAGCCCACCATGTAGGCCTATAGATATACTTCTGGGTTGTAAATTTTGTCCAGTGTGCGACTATAACGTTAAAAAACTTTGACGAGCCTAGGTTTTTCCAGCCTTGCATAGGCGTACGACAGGCGACCGGTGTTGGTGATTGTGCTTTCTCGGCAGCTCACTCAGATGTTGGAACTGTGGGAACATGACTGAAGCAGCCAAGACTGCAATCAAGGATCAAGGTTGCAGTGGAGTGGACTTCAACCCATGGATCATGCAACGGCCATAATTGGTCTCTGAAAACAGAGATCAAGGTTCGTAATCGTAATCTCAACATTTGTACAGCGCCCACAAAAGCGATGTCGCTATATAGAACCAGCTTAATTATATTCTCAAGCTGCAATGGACCAACCTCGAGGTAAAATCGTAAACAATTCTGAAGCGCCACAGCTCAGCGCATTAGCCTACTCAGAAACGCTATTTTGCTTAGCAGCAAATTTTTTGTAGGCCTGGCAGGGATATATGTGGTCTCTCAATTGGTCTCGAGACGGTCTCGAGACCGGAAAACTGCGGTCTTGGTCTTGGTCTCGAATTCATCGGTCTTGGTCTTGGTCTCGGACCATCGGTAATGGTCTCGGTCGTGGTCTCGAATGCGTCGGTCTTGGTCTTAAAGGAACAGTCTTTGGATTTGTCTTCGTCTTAGATTAGCGTTCTTGGTCATTTGCAGTATCAGAGCAATTTTTGATATTTGTCGATCATTTTCGATTATTAGAGACACCGAATGTTCAGGCCATACGCGATTGTAATCGATTTATGGCTTGCTGACCATCTATATAATAACATTATATATAGATGGTCAGTACGCCATAAATCGTTACATATGTATGTTACTATGGGCAAAAAATGCATTTGCAACGGATCGAGTTAGCCATTTCAAAATTTGCTTTCATACATTTCAAGGTTTTAGGAACAATCTAATATTTGCGTGGTCGGCTACGTGTAGACACTGTTAACCTACAATTCCGAGTACAAGTACACAATTCAAAGGAAACGTTTATCTACTTGTTCTGATGTCTTAAAGTATTTACCAATCGTATACTGTAGGTAATTTATAGTGTGATATTCTCCAGCCGAAGCCAAGAGCTGAACTCGCAAAAGTTCAGACTTGCCGGTAAAACTGCATGTTTTCTAGACCATTATTAAGATCAGTATTCTTCTGCAATAAAATTAATGTTTTGAGCGTGTTATTCCGTTTTAGCGTGTTAATAAATTGAATTGTTTATTAAAAGAGAATATCGGTCTTGGTCTTGGTCTCGAACCCTCGGTCTTGGTCTTGGCCTCGGACCACCCGGTCTCGGTCTTGGTCTTCGACCTCTCGGTCTTGGTCTCGAGGTTTTGGTCACGTGCCTAACACTGAGGCTTGGCATTGATAATTATATTTATCGACTGATAATGCCTTGAACATTATTGGAATGGCAACAACAAACTAGTTTTGTAACCTGCAGCCGCCTGGTTGCGCTTTATGACCAAATAAAAAAGCAACATTATCTTGACCTTGTGAATCTTTAGACGCATGACAAATTTTCTGAAAACTTTTATTAGACGGTTGTGATAGTTGAATATTATAAAATTAGCGTGTTATAAGTCAATACATATTTATTTTTTTATGTTCAATTGTTAGAGGTTAATTTATTGTCAAATAATTTAAACCAGTCTGTCATGACGACAGCAATAGTTTTTGTAGTGTTGAGTTTGGTCATTAGCACAATGCCTTTCGTTGCTGGCAAGTAGTACTTAAACTTCATTGTTTTAATTTGTCTCTGTGTTTTGTGCGTATAGGCCTATATGACAGGCATCGTGAAAGTCGTTATATTGACTTACAATCGAGAGCCATAGGGTCAGATTAGACGTCGTGAGAGTCGGTTAAAAGATAAGTTTATTGGCGTCGCGATAGTCGTCATTAGAAACATGGTACTTTTAGCACACACACTGCAGCATGACAAAAGATACCGTACGACGCCCGGCAGGCCTAACAACGGTTACAACGCACTTCGATACTGCAAGGTTGCCCAATAAAAACACCTTCGAATTTTATTATTGCTGTCGTTAATTCATTCCAACAAGAGCAATGAGCTCAAGTATTATTACACAATACTACTAATGGCAGGCTATATTAGTGTTTGATACAAAATTTCTCCCTTTACAGCAGTTTTCCATTGTACTTTAATCAAATCGACACTTTTTATTAAGTCCGACAAGTTGTCACAGATGCAACCTGTACAGAAAGTAGTTTTTAGGTACATGATTTACACTTCAACAATCTAACAAGGTGTAGAGCGAATAAGGTTATAACTGAGCTAGACCTAACTGAGTTAGTAAATTAAGTTAGTAGTTTATTTTAGCATAAAAATTTTGTTTTGCTTAGCATGATTCAATGTTGTTAATGTGGTCCTTTGTATTAATGTTTAAATAAATACCCAAAAACCTTAAGGAGATTGAAACAGTCACTTTCAAATAAGAAAATACAGCTTGCTCACTATTTTTAACTGTTGATTCAAAAGGAGACTTTGAAGATTCCTTGAAACACTGGGAGACTTTTTCCATGTCAAGCATTAAAAGTCGCATTGTCAAACGTGACATTACAAGTCAATATCCTGTGGAGCAGCTGATCAATTTTCAATCATATGGCAGGTAATTCCGCATTTCAATCTCAGAGATTTGACCCAACTGCTTCAGTTTTCATACCTTAAACATTATGACTTATAGCAGCGGTTTTCAACCGGTGGTACGCGTACGCCTAGGGGTACGCCAGCTGTTGCCAAGGGGTACGCAAGAAAAAATATTATAAAAAAATATTTTTGCAAAAACAGATAAAACAAATACTTTCTTGCTATTATTTTAATCCATGTTTAGCTATTCTATGTTTTTCATAAAATTACGTCACAGTTTCATGATACATATAAATAAAATAAATACTTTCTCGCTAACATTTTAATTCTTGTTTAGCTATTCTAGGTTTTTCACAAAATAACGTCACAGCTTCGTCATGGATTTAAATAAAATAAATAATTAAATAAGAAACAATATAGAATTTTAGATTTAAAGTTTTAAACTGTCAAATTATAGAAAAAAATATTATAAAATAAATTAATTAAATACCATGGATAGATGGCTGAAACAACAACCATTAAAAAGAAAGTTATCCTCTGACATCGCTACAGTAAGCAGCGAAACAACAGAGACAGTCACTGCAAACGTCCGTGCAGATTCAGACTCCGATGAGGAAAATCAAAAACTTAGGAAGGTTAGGCGATATGATGAGAATTATTTGTCTTTTGGATTCTCATGGTGTGGTGAAGAAAAAGAACCGAAACCCCAGTGTGTCATATGTAATGAAAAATTCTCAAATCATTCGATGAAGCCTTCATTACTTCAACGTCACTTCAATACAAAACATGCTCTTCTCAAAGATAAACCACTCGAATTTTTTAAAAGGAAAGAAGTTCAATTGAAACACGGTAAGAGCACATTAAAATCATTCACAACGGCTAACTCACAAGCTTTAACGGCGTCTTATTTGGTAAGCCTGAGAATTGCTAAAACTGGGAAACCACACACTATTGGGGAGAGTCTCATATTGCCTGCAGCTAAAGATATTGTGTCATCCATTCTAGGACAAGCTGCTGCCAAAAAACTTGTTGTCGTTCCCTTGTCAGACAATACGGTTTCTCGAAGAATTCATGATTTAGCATCACAAGTAAAAACAATTCTTATTAAAAGAATCAAGCAAAGCAAATATTTTGCAATTCAGCTGGATGAAAGCACCGACGTTACAAATTTTGCACAGCTTATGATGTATGTCAGGTATGAATTTGAACAGTCAGTTGAAGAAGAATTTTTGTTTTGTGAGCCTTTATCTGGGCGGACAACAGCGACAGAAATATTTAAGAAAGTTGATGATTTCATGACTTCGAATGAAATAAATTGGCAAAATTGTGTTGGTGTTTGTTCCGACAGTGCAGCTGCGATGACTGGCAAACACGGGGGAGTTTTAACACAAATTAAACAAGTTGCACCACAAGCAAAGTTCACACATTGCAGTATCCACCGTGAAGCTCTTGCTACCAAAGCCATGCCCACCAGTTTAAAAACTGTTTTGGACCAATCTGTAAAAGTTGTTAATTTTATAAAAGCTCGGGCTCTCAACTCTCGATTGTTTTCAATAATGTGCAATGAAATGGGGAGTGACCATAAAAAGCTTCTTTTGCACACAGAAGTAAGATGGTTGTCACGTGGAAAAGTGTTATCTCGACTTTTTGAACTTCGCTCAGAAGTTCAAATATTTCTCACAGACAGTGAATTTCAAACAGCTGATTTATTTCTCAATGAGTTATGGTTAATGAGGTTGGTGTTTTTAGCAGACATTTTTGGTAAACTGAACGAGTTAAATTCTAGCATGCAAGGACGAAATATAACTCCATGAACTTGAGCCAGACTTACGTCTAAAATTGACATTAATAAAGCCTGATATTGCAGACTTGTGCAAATCCAAGCAAGCCCAGTGCTCGCATTAAAATGATTAAACTTCCATTTGACTGATTAGTTAGCGGCTATTTGCATGCTATTCGAAAATATTAAAAATAAAATAACAAAATTTTCAATTAAACTGATTTTATTTGTGTGCAACAATAATAATTTCAATATAATTATAATATATTTAGCAAAATTCATATGATATCAACTTATGAATATAGGATTTCTTTAATATATAGGAGGATAGAACCAATTAACTAAAAGTTGTCAAGTAACTAAAAAACGTTTTGAAAAGTTTTTTTCTGATGGGGTACCCACCCAAATAAAATTTTAGTTTGGGGGTACAACAAAAAAAAAGGTTGGGAACCGCTGACTTATAGTATGCTATGTTTGCTGTTTGCAATGCTGGAAATATTTAGCAGCTATATATTCAAAGCAACACAAACTCATAATCTGACATAAGCAGATTGTGAGACTAGAGCCTCATCACTGTGACTTACAGTGAGTCATCAGTGTTTGACTAAAGTAACTTTGATGCAATGTATTGATGCTGGAAAATAGGTGGAAGTTTAAGTATAATGTTATACTTCATTAGAACCAAAGGCTGAACCTGCCCTGTCTTGGGGCCGGTAATTTCTGTTGGTGGGCCAGAACATATAGGCCCCTACAATTAAATATTAACAGCAGTCGTTGGCAAGGTAAATTTTCAAACCACTTCAGTTGACTATCATCTACAAGGAGACAATAAGTTAGAGCTTGCACAAGTTAAATGCTGAAAATGGTCCACATTTTTGGATCGCTGTAGTTATGTTGGCACTGTAGGGCAGTGTGTTTCAACCAGAGTACCATAGGTTTCATCAGAGTTGTATGATCTAGAGACAGTGTCTCGGTCTCAAGACAGTTTTTTTAGTGTCTCGGTCTCGGAAGCCTGTTGTCTTGTTCTCGCGGTAGTGTCTCAAATTTTTAGAAACTGTTTTGAAGTGAAAGTTTTCTTTTGTCGCAAACAAACGGTCTCGATAAGTTTCGCGTTAACTGTCTTAAATCTTGCGCTAGAAACTGAAACTGGAATCCATGAGAAACGTTAGGCTCAATTCTGGTTTACGTGCTGGAAATATTTAGCACATGACACTGAATCAATTCAATTATCTTAAAGTGGAAAAATGTCTGAGAGAGAACCTGAAATTGTGAAGTTTTGCATTTGCCCAATTTGAAGTTATTGACAAAACAATAGGTAGGCCATTTATCATTTATGTAAAACCACCATAACCGAAACGATCGGAACAACTTCGTGTTTCTCAGAGTGAGTAAGGATATGCGCAAATTTGTAGTTTCATTTGGTATCGAATTTGCTTGTTTAAAATCGTATAGAATATTTTAGACGTGTCTAAAAGGCTTTCTTTGTGCTATTCAGAAGATAGGCCAAAGAAGAGATTTAGAAAAAGATAAAACACGGCAATATAAAAACTGTTCTTGGGTACTATATGCATTATAAGTTTCAAATTTAAATTACAAATGACCATTATTTCCAAAAACTGATACATTAGTATTTTACAGCCTTTGTACACTATCACTTGTTTTTTACTGTCTCGTACTGTCGTGAACCTAGGTCTCGGTCTCGGGTTTTGTACCTCACTGTCTTGGTCTCGGCACCTCATTGTCTCGGTCTCGTCTTGGCCTTGAAGTTTCAAGTCTTGCATACAACACTGGGTTCCGTTGGTGTGGGCCAGGAATTCCTCTGCAGTTCTATATAAAATTATAGACATCAACTGAATTCACAAATTGAGCAATTAGCCCAATGTAAAGTGATAGCTGGCACTAAAAACACAAATTACAGCTTTCAAAGTTTTACATTCTAATATCTAGATATTATCTCAAGTTCTCAAGAGTACTATAGTTGTGTACAGTTATTTCTTGAAAATTGGATGTGTAAAATACGCTGGGTTCTAGGAGCGAAAGAATGCTTTGGTTAAAGGTCTATCACTACAAAGAGGATGAAAATCTACTGATTGAGTATTTGTTTTTCCTTCAGCCACTGTTTAACACACCTGTGATGCATTTAATTGATGTTTTAACCTCGAGCTGTGTTGTTTCCAAGTCACATTTTGTACATTATCGTCATTAAAGTGTAAAATGTATTCTTTATTTTTTTTAATTTGAAAATTGTTCTTGATTGTCTTCCAACATTTGATTATAGAATAAAAATCAATTTGTGAAAATATGTTATGCTGATCAATAGTTTGACCAACTTTATATGATGTAGAATGGGTAAAGTGCATTTATAATTTTAGTGCTTTCTATATTTTTCCCAAAAGTAATGTAGTAAATGTGGTTCCTTGTTTGAAATAATGTTTTAATTTCAGACATTTTTCACTTATACTTCAAAAAGATTTCTCAGTTCTTGCCCCCGGTTTTGAAATTCGTGTCTTTGAAGCAAATGGCACAAGCCATGAGGTACATCTGGACTTGAATCTTTATCGTGGAATTGTTGAAGGTATGCGTGCTTTATGCTCCTTATAATTTATATTATATTCCTGATGAAATTGTCCCATGTCTTTATCGGTATGCTACTACTTCGGTGGACTGCATATGAAATTTCAATTATGGCATAAGGTGGTTTTACATTTTGCTGTGCAGTCCAATTGTGGAGAATTTTGTCTAATTTTGCAAGTGTCTTTTAAAGGTATGCATAAATTAATTTTTAATTATAAGCACTCTGTTGATTAGATAGAGCGCTTGGCCTGTTAAGTGGGGCCTGCAGATGATCACTGTGTATGGATATTGAGCAAGTCCTTCACTGACAACTGTTCGGTGCCATGAGTTGTCATATGTGTACAGATGAATCCGATTTGTTAACTTGCCAACTAATTAGAATTAGAATTGGCAATATCTTTTAGCTAATTTATTATAATAAGCAGCAAATTAATTATCACTCACAAGTAGATCAGTCCATCCATAATTTATTTGTCAATTTAAACTCACCTTAACATGACTGATAAGTTTGACGATACATGAGCTGTATTTCCAATTAATGTTCATGATTTTTATGAATCTGTTAGACTTATTAATTTAGCTTGTTCTACCGATACCTCTCCTACTGGATACAGTTAAGCAACATCTCAGCAAATTCAAGATAATTGATACATTTATTTAACCTGTCTCGTGCATGTTCATTGTGGAGAGCACAGAGATTAGAATTAGATTTAAAAAATTGCTAATGAATTAGAATTGGGAGCAGGTGAGAGCTTGTCAAGTAGAATTTGAATTTTAATCAATTAGCTTATTGATTGGTATCTAATCATTAGTTTCCTGTCTGTGCATATTTACTCTTCTGAACTTCGATAGGAGGGCAATAACAAAGGCAGTTGTATTAATAATATGAGGCTTGATTGAAATTTAAAGAGATAATCTAAGTTAAATCTTGAACTGATGACCATCTAAAGAATTCTTATAAGGCCAATGAGCCCTTCATCATTATTTACCATTTGGGTTTCTCTCTTATTTGCTTTCTATTTGGTTATTTCACATTACATGCAATGATGCATTGAAAAACAAGAACATTGTGGTAGGTTAAAGTTTTTGAAGACAGTTCATTGAATTTTTATTTTTTCCTAGGGGAAGGAAATTCATCGGTCAGTGCCTATTGGAATGACGATCATGCTCTGTCTGCCTCTATTCGGACTGCTTCTGACCTCTATTTTGTAGAAGTAAGATCTGCTTGTGGTGATAGTTCTACTGTTTATTTAGGTGTTCAATTTAAGGAAAAGTGTATTGCTTTGCACTAGTATTAATAGCTTAGAGTTCTCAGAATTTAGAATGGACCTCATCAACAAAATATGTGCATGCTTTTGCAATTCATGTTAGTTTTTTCATTCATTTTTTTAATCCTCCATTTTTTGATTCAATGTTTTGGGACACTGAAGAGTACTTTGGTAGAATAAAAAATCCCGATGACCATATGCACACCACAGGATGATATTAGTTAACATGAAACTTTAGTTTATTAATTATTCTGTTGTCTCTGAATCTTTGATAGAAAAAATCCAGATTCGATTATTCAATAAAAGAATGTTCATTAGCACTCGATCGCTGACATGAGTGTGACATGATGTGTGGCATGCTGGCCTATTGGTTAGAGCGGTCGGCCCATAGCGCTCAGTGTGCGCTGAGTGAGCGGGTTCGCTGGTTCGACCCTCGTGCGAGGCGTGTCACTGTGTAGGGACCTTGAGCAAGTCCTTTGCGCACAATTGCTCTGCAGTACAACTGCAATTGCGCCGTCAAGGCGTGTGCATTTCTGAGCAAAGAATGTTGGAAGGTCAATATCAAATTTAAGAATTAAAATTCTTTAACATGAGTTAATGAATAATATGATTTTAGTGTAGGAGACATCAATGTTTTAAATTAAAAGTAGGGTTAGTTAGTTTCTAAGGGAATGGGTGATTGCTAAGTGACTGATGGCAGCATGAAATAGACAGTTTTAAGGAAGGACGGCTGAGATGGGATGGATGCATGGGTGGATTCTTCTAAATGATACTCTTGAACATATGCATGTTGCTTTTGTTTATAGCCTGCAGTGAATCTGAATCCAAATGCAACCAATGACACCATTATTATTTACAGAGAATCAGATCTTAGATGGAACAACGACAGGTTCTTTTCATCTCAATCTGTTGTTCCTCTCTGAGGTTCCTCCATTACGTTTATGTTGCTGGAATGATCCTTTTCAGCTCTTAATACATTGTAGCCATAAATTGAATCAAAAGCCATTTCTTTATCATAGTTTGTGATTTGACTTTGGTCCTGTAAACTTGCCCATGTGAAGGTTGGCTATAGTTTGTTGCTGCTTTCTCTGTGGATGTTTTGCAAGATTCCACAATAGAATAGCTGTCAAAAAGGATACGAACAAATCTGAAAACCTAACGAAGCCATTGTATTTGGCTGATTTCTGGTTATGGTTAACTGCTCAACTGTCTCTTATGAGTAGAAGTTTAGTATGCCTGTTAAAGTGTTGAATTTCCTGCCAAGTGAGAAAGTTTAACGGCAAGATATTGTTTTTTGTATAGTACTTACAACTTTCAAACCACAACTAGGTTTCCCCATTACAATTGCTGCTCTATAGTAAAGACTGATTTACATGTCCTCAATATGTTTTCTGTTGTATTTCTGGCATATAATAAGGTTGGCGTACACCACAAGAGTATGATGCTAATCAGATATAAATGATTTGACTTCACTTGGATGCGGTATTTTGTGCACATAAACAAAAAAATGAAAACTTTTTGGAAATGTTTTATTGTCATTTATGCAGTCGATGTGGTTATGTAAGTAAGGACGATGTCCAGTTGAAGAAACCTATCACAGATCAGCCTCTTATTAATGTAACTCAAAGTACGTGAAAATAAAATATTTATCCCATTTGTTGCTTCTTATCAGCTGAAAACATTGTTGATTTATTGCTTGTTAATTTTAATTCTTGTTGATTTCATTGCTTATTCTATATGCTATTCTTATCATACACAGTTCTGTGATGGCTTTGTGTGTATTTAGGTTACTTAGATTTAGGTGTAATAAAGTAATTGTATTCCTGTTTCCATATGCTTTGCCAAAACAATTCAATTTATTTCTTTTGCTTAATGGTTGTCATGTAATGCATAATTCACCTGTTTGTTTTTTTACTAATCACGCTTGCAGATACAGTTTAGTTCCTGGGAGTCAGGCCCTTTGAGGGCTTAGCAAAATAATAGTCTTTGTGAATCTATGTTAAGTTTGTATGCTAAAAATGTTGAATGCAAGGGCTTGCACATTTATACATAAACAATGCACATGCATATGAATACATAGCAGAACATACATAGATACATGCATATTTGCATACTACAAACATTTATTAGAGCTGTACCGATATCACTTTTGCAGATTATGCCGAACTTGCCGATACCTCGTATAGCCAATTATTGAAATAGCCTATTTCGTAATTTACAATTTTTTCTTTTTTATCTACTTGTGATGATCATTGTGCAAAAACAAATACATTTATTTTAGCAGGCACAGCAGGACATTACTAGGCAGAAAAAACAGTGCATGGTATTGTTAAATCATCTGGCAAGTGGCAGGCTGACAAAAGCTTCATTGACATTGACGTTAATTAAATTATCGTAACTGATACCAATTCTATCTATCTATGTAATTTCAAGATAACTATTCATAGGCCCTTCTGACCCTGGCCCTGCTAGAGAAGAAACTTATGAGAAGTTAATAGAGAGAGCAAGACAGGTCACCTGGTGTAGAACGCCTGTCAGAACGGAGGCTATTCCAAGTAGAGGGACCCACAATTGAGAAAGCCCTGCTCTGTATGGTTGTCATGTGTGCATGTGGAATTACTAAGTCGCCTCTGTAGAACAAGCGAAGAGGATCTAATACCAAACAGGCCGAAGTTGAGGCCTAAATCATCTTGATCGAAATTAAGGTTCAACTATTCAAACACTCGTATAGATGGTTCAAACAATTAGCCCTTTTATACATGTGCATATATCAGTACAGCTCTTATTTATATACCAATAATGTGAAAGTATTCATACAATTTTGCTGTCGGTGTTTAGCAGTTTTTGAATATGAATATTCATGACACAGAATGTCTGTCTATTATGTAAAATCTACATAAGTACATGTAGTTGTAACAATGTTCAGGTGCCCGGTCAAAGAGAGGAACTTGCATGGGGACGAAAATGAATACTTGTTACTTGTATCTGGTTGCTCATCCAAAATTTGTCAAAGAAATTGGAAGAAACAATGTTAGAGCAACGGCTGCACGAATGGTTAATTTCTATGATTATCTGCTTTCAATCATGCATGTGTTTTGGATTTTGTGTGGGATTGACTGTAGGGTATCGGCACCATTCATTTATACTTGAGTTTGTTTGGAACAAACTACATGTAGTTATGTAGTATGATATCTATTTACATGTGACAGGGTTCAGAAAAACTTATGTGATGCTAGAGGAGTTAGGATGGGCTATTAGGTGCAAGATTTCTCAGTGCAAGATGACTAGCTCATCTGGAAATTCCTTGCAAGCTCTTTGTATAGAGTCGTATCTAATAAACCAGGTCATGATGTTCTAATACTACTTTGCATTGGCCTCATATTCAGCAAAGAATCTCAGCAAATCTTGCTGTGAATTGTGTAAAGCAACAACAGCAAATAAAATCAGTCTTTTTTCCTCAGTATTATACAATTGAGCAGGGTCATGAAGGTCATCTGAGTGTAATTCTCTAAGTGCGCTTAAATCTAGAGCTGTGATGATTCAGTAGCTGAACGTAAATTTTTTTTCATGTTTTTTTGGGTTTGTTTCAAAGTAGAAAGTGCGTATGTTAGTGGCACTGCATCTCACGCCTATAGACCAATCTGCACTTTTCTTTTCTTTTCTGGCCTTAAGACTGTTCTGTTTGACTGAGGCTGGGCTGTTAGTGCTTCTGAGTAGATGGCCTTGAAGGGGCACTATATAAAACTGCTGTAGTAATAATAATATGAAAAGAATAATGACAGCAAGCTTTTGTATGGTGTCATGACATGGCCTTGCCATTACACGGTATACAGCATATTTGTAGTTATGTAGTGTGCTTTAGTCAGTGCAGACTGTATGCAGTGTATGGGGCAGAAGTAGAAGGGTTTTATCCCAGAAAATGAACCTGTGGGAAGCCACAGTATTCAAAACACTTTGTGCTCCTTTTGTATTGTTATATGGAAATCAGATTTGGATTGAATTACACTATGAGTAGTGGTGGTATGGCTGGTTCTGGCGATTTGACCTTGACACTGTCACGTGACTGACTATGACGTCATCCATTGACTTACCCACTACTATATGATGGGCAAAGTTCATTGAGATAAGCATAGTACAAAGATTGGATGCGCTGAAAGAACAATGGATTATTGGCACGCCATTGACAGGTGATGTATACAATGGCTACTGATAGAGTGCCAGATGCCCAGTGCAAAGTGCAGCCTCGTGCACCATAACAACGGATGATTGACAGGTTGTGTACAGTACAAAGGTCAAGTGTGCACTCACAACAATGGATGATTGACAGGTGGGCGGGGCTAGGGGGTCCACCTAGACAATGGATGACGTCATAGGCAGTCCCCCAGCTTCGCGTGACAGTTTCAAGGTCAAATCGCCAGAACCAGCCATACCACCACTAATACTATGATATTCAATTATATTCAGGCTTACTGCAGTGCCTGATAGGTTGGGGGACCCTCAGCTTCTTTTTACTCCTGCACAATGCACATTGTCTTTGGCTGACCTTGTGGGATCGGCTTGTCACCCTCAAATGCACAACCCTCTGTCCTACACGAAATGACTCCATAATAATTATATTGACTCCACTATGACCAGGGGGCCTGATATAAGTTGACATTGTGACAAAAACTTTTTAAATAGCAGTGTTACTCTAGAGCTGTACCGATACATCGACAGCACTCATAATTGGAGCTGATTATAGAGACATCAGCGGTATCGGATATCTGCAAGATAATTGGCACCAATATTAAAAACAATTTATTTTAGTTTTATAATATTATTTTCACTCTTTAAAAGCAAAATGATGACAGCAGCATCATAGGGTCTGTGAAGGACAGCATTCCATTCCCAAAGCGTGTTAACTCAGGCTTCGTTTTTGTGGCATGTTTGATAGAAGAAGGCATCCAGTTACATAGATATCTCTTTTCTCTCCTCCAGCATGCAAAGTCGATGGCGGGCGGTGAACCTAATCTGTGTTGCCTGCCTAGGATTAGTCCCCAACTACATGTCTCCTATGGAGCAAGTGTTTTGCTTGTATCACAACAATAGGCAGTAGCTGTAGGTCTATCTTTTGGAAGCAAAAAAATGAAATAATTGGCTGTATAATCGATATCAGCATAATCGGCAAAAAGTATATCTGTACAGCTCTATGTTACCCTTGATGACAATACAAGTTGGTCATTTCCGTCCACCATTGTCGCGGGTTTCACTCTCTCGCCACTCCTCCTTCTTGATGACGAGAGTACCCGTTAGTTCTTTCCTCTATCACCAAGCTCAGCAACACGACACTTGATGGTTTTAATATGTATATTTAATTAAATATATACGCACCACTCATCCTATCTACACTTACTAGAGCTATTAGTGTCTTTTTAGAAATGTTTCCCTGGTTTACGTTGGAGACGGGGTTCCCAAACTACGTTGATTACCCTTACGTCAGAACAACCTAGCGTCTCCCCCAGTTACGAAACAAGTCCTGTTCCTTTCCTTGCTACGCTATATCAAGCCTTCTAGAGGCGATTTCCTTCGCCATCCCAAACGCAAAACTCGTATCTATATTGGACGACAGGTCACCTGTGGAAACCATTACTAAACCCTGGTTGGTCGGGTTTAAATTTTTTTTAAATTTTAAATTTAAATTAAATATTTTATGTTTGCAAACTATGGTTATGACCAGAGTTTTATCACTGCCTCGTCACTGCAGAGTTTGATACATTATGGAATTTCATTAACTTTATTTAAAAATTAATGAAATTAGAAGGTATTAGTTATTGTGATTGTTCTCTGTGTTTGACTCAGACAACCTGTCTGCATTCACTGCGAGTGGTTTGCGATGTGAGGAACAAATCGCCAATGACAATGTGATTGCAGCTTAGTTAATTATTTTTATTTTTCAATTTTTCGATCACTGCTTCATTTTTGACCAATTGGACTCTGGCTTGCCAATAACAGAAGCTGGGACAGTGGTGGGTGTGTACGTTTTCTGAAGGAGTAGTGAAATGGGCTTTAAGTGACGTAATTGGTAGAACACGTGAGACAATATTTTCTGTCGTGTTTTCTTTCAGCTTTCAGTAATTAATACGGTTGATAAGATCTTCAGAGAACATCAGTTTCAAGGCTGTGATAGTGGATTTGGATTTGAGGTCAGGAAGGTATGTATGATATTGACACATGTCCGATTTCTCAAATTTTATTACACTAGTATAGATTTCATTTGTGATCTTTGTTGTACATGGTTGTAAATTAATTGAAATTAATAGTAATAATAATTATTTTCATTTAGATTTCAAACTGATAAGCCACTGTATGATTACAAGCATAATGTGAATGAATGACAAGAAGTCCTTAGAGGTGTCGAATTTAACTATTAGCAGCCATGCAAGGCGACCATTGTATACATCTAATTTAACCAACATCGCAGCTGCATTGCAAAAGAAGGGTTAGTCAACATAACGTGCCCGTGCCTTTAATATTAGGCAAAGTAATTCGTGCAGAAAGGTGATCTGCTATAGTTTTGTCCTTTTCTCTTGAGAATTTATGTTATTAACATTGTGGAATAAGATTGCTAAATCCTAGTATCTCTACCTATCCCAATATTAAAACCTGGACCCACTCTTGCTGGACACTAGGTATTTCCTCATTAATTCAGTAGCACCATTGCAGTATTTAACTGAGGTGCTATACATATTATTTGTATATTTTCTAGTGATTTCATACTGTTTGGCCTAATTTCTTTGTCAAGTGTTTATTTAATTTTGATATGCTTGCTATAATATATGTTATAATATTAGTATATGCTTTTATATATGTGTTACCAACCCAGGTCTGTATGTAAGTTTTATTCTATGATATTTTTTACTGGAATGCTTTATGTTATTTAAATGTCTTGTTGATTAAAGTGCTGTATAAGCAGCTGGTCAAAATAATGATTATACTTAATATTTTAGTCATCCTATCTAATCTTCAACAGGTGCACATATTTCCAAAGGAAACTAAAGGGTATCCATACACCAGCATTGATAAGAATTTTGGATTCCAGGAATTTCTTGACGTGAGTTTGATCTTTGTTGTACGGTACTGCAAATTACATTGTGGCTGTTGAACCCACCGTGTCTTCTGATTTAAGAAATTTACCATTATTTGATTATTTGAAGTAATGACAGGACAGCCACCTTGTCATATGATTGCTACATTACCTTGTATTTACAGAACTATTAAGCATCTGAAACTCTTGTTTTATCCCCAGGTGGGAGCACCTCATACATGTAGTAGGCTATCTTGGATGGTGCCATTGTATGCCCAATGAATGAATGAATGAATGAATGAGTATGATTCGGCCTCCATACAGCTACGGCCCATTCATCAGGACATAGTAAGATAGTGTTTTGAGCTATTAGCACTTTAACGAAGAGCTGCATTGATTTCCTAGTCATTTTTTATTCGTAATCATCATTAATGAGTTCTGCATAAGGAAAGTTATAATTATGATTGTTTTTGTGTATCAGGGTCAGCATATAGCTCCCTGAGAAGTAGAAGTCTTTATGCCATTAATTACATTGTTATTGTTACTAGTATTGTTGTTGTTAATATACTCCTTGAACTCTGAGAATAAGCTCATCTCTCGTGAATAAGCCGGTGCCCTGCGCTAGGCTTTCAAGTGGCACTTCAGAAAGTTGGAGATTATGATTACAATTTTACATGTGATGAATTCATTATCATTGTTATCGAGATACACTTGTGCAAATTGACTTACTGACTGACTTCAATGTCTCCGTCATCACTGCCAATCATCTACCTCAAGCTCTTCTATCTATCGCACCGCTTTAGTTTTGAGTGGATGGCCTGAGGGGTGATAGGTGAAGAAGCTTTTGAGGCAGACGATGATGGGTGAGTGGCAAAATAATGATGGATGAACTGGAATTTGACAAAATTCTGGAGGAAAATTGTTCCAGGGTCCTGGGTCATGGTGCAGTGTTGTATATGACTCAATTGGTGATTGTCAGTGATGGTAGAGGAATTCAGATGAGAAATTGTTTAAATTGTTTTGCTCTGTTGGAGAGTTTGAGATAAATTGTGATTGGGGTCGAGAAAGACTGAAAACGGAAGATGGTAGGGCAGAATAGGTTGGCTTGGGTAGAAGAGGTTGACTGGGGTAGAAGAGGTTAACTAGATTCTGGCCCCTACTCCTTTGACTCTGTGATCTCAGATCTGAAATCTGGAGCCGAGGTTCCGGAGTGTGTGCTTTCACATGCCAATCATCTAAATCAGGTCATATTGATGATGACTGATCAAAAATGCATTTAGTCAGTCTACTCCATCCAGTTTATCATCATCACCATGTTTTGACAATCAAGATATGGTGGCATTTGGTTGCAATAATCATTATGTCAGCCTTGTCAGGGTTAGACATGTCTTTAGTAGGTAGTACAACAGGGCTCAGAATCGCACGTGAGCCTGAGGATCGTTTAATCCTGCAGTTCTTACCAGAAAACTGAAATGGAAACATATTCTAAGTGTATATTGCTTCATTGCAAGTCATGCTGCTGGAGCCAATTTTTCCAATGGCATCTCTGATTAAAAATGAAACTAATATATGGGACATGTCAGATCTGAGACATGTCTTTAGAAGGTAGTACAACAGGGCTCAGAATCGCACGTGAGCCTGAGGAACGTTTAGTCCTGCAGTTCTTACCAGAAAACTGAAATGGAAACATATTCTAAGTGTATATTGCTTCATTGCAAGGACTGGAGCTGCTGCTGGAGCCAATTTTTCCAATGGCATCTCTGATTAAAAATGAAACTAATATATGGGATTATTACTCAATTGTGACAAATGATGTACAGCAAAACAAAAATTGTTTACTGTATGGAGCATCGCCATATAATGATCTTAATCCAGTACCAGGTTGCTTTCCAGCCTTGAATCATATACGGAATAGCAATTTGAACTCTCCTAGTTCAAGACAAGTTTCTTTTTATACTTGAAATTTCTTGACGTTAAGCGAATATTGTCAGTTTCTAATATACTCAATTATGGACTGTTTTATGTTTGTATGCTAATTCTCGCTTGTTTTCCATCTTGGCTCTTCAAGAACTCTTATCTCGATTCACTTGAATATCCACCTGTCAATTCTCAACCTAAATAACACCTGCCTTAACAGGTAGGCCTACTGATCATCTGGAAATCGAACCAGACCTTTTGGCAGTGTTGGGCACGAGACCAAAACCTCGAGACCGAGACCAAGACCGAGAGCTCCTAGACCGAGAGTTCGAGACCAAGACTGATAATCTTTTTTTATAAAGAATTCAATTTATTAAGACGCTGAAACGGAATAACACGCTTAAAACATTAATTTTATTGCTGAAGAATTCTAATCTTAATAATGGTCCAGAAAACAGTTTTACCGGCCAGTCTGAACTTTTGCCGGTTCAGCCCTTGGCTTCGGCCTGAGAATATCACACTATAAATTACTTACAGTATAGCCTACAATAGGTTATGAATAAAACATATTGAACAATTAGATTAACGTTCTGTTTGAATGGTGTAGGCCTACTTGTACTCGGAATTGTAGGTTAACAGTGACTACGCGTGGCCGACAACTTAATTATCAGATTGTTCCAAAACCTTGACATTTGTGAAGGCAAATTTGAAATGGCTGGTTCCGTTGCAAATGCATTTTTTGCCCCTAGTAACATGTATATAAATAGATGGTCAGCACGTCATAAATCGATAACAAGCGCGTAGGGCCTAAACATCCGGTGTCTCTAATAATTGAAAATAACCGACAAATATCAAAGAAATTGATACACATGCTCTGATATGGCAAATGACCAAGAACGCTCAACTAAGACGGAGACCAATCCCAAGACCGTTCCTTTAAGACCAAGACCGACGTAGTCGAGACCAAGACTGGAGTTTTCTGGCCTCGAGACCAAGACTGCAGTTTCGAGACCACATTCCTGCCTTATGGTTGCTCATTGGCCTTGATCTATTGAGGTGTGCTTGGCTTTCGAGTGGCCCTTTAAAAGTTTGGAGACTGCTATTATGATAGATCTGTGTAGCCTTATATACCCAGAACCCTTTGATCGTTGTGTGCAAGTACTGAATATGATTCAAGTTGACCAAAAAGTCCACATATTACTGATATATTTTACTGTGATGGTGAGTTCCAACATGGATCTTGAAGCCAACAAATTTACGAACTGCTTTAAAGTGATACCCTAGAAACTATGTATTGTACTCTTTATGTGAAATATTGAATCTTGTTAACAGATGAAAGAGTTGCTATCCAGCAGTAGATTTTTAGCAATTGTTGAATAAGTTGAGTAGGCCTACTCTAACCAAGTATTTGCCAATGCAGTCAAAATCCAAATACATAAACACAGTTTATTCACAAATAGCTCCTGCAGGGAATTATTCTAGTATGTTGAAGCAGTAATGCAGAGTGACCATTAGAGTGATGTTGATAATGTGCAGATGTGTATGCTTTAGGTTTTCGGTGAAGATCCGATAGTGCACGACGACGATATTTGCCTTGGTCATATCTTCACCTACAATGTCTTTTACGATAAGGGTTATGTCCTTGGACTAGCATACGTGGCATCGCCTAGCCCGTACGATAGTGGTGGCATCTGTGACTCTGGTAAGTATCCAATATTCCCTCACGTTTTCAGTTAGAATTTCATTCTGGTGTCAGGTAGTTATTTTCAGAGGCAAGATGAGGGTGTTACACAAACATATATTTACCTTATATTTCATAAAGCCTCTTCATGTCTAGTGACAATATAAATGTACTTTTAGACATGTTTTCTTAAAGAATTTTTTTGGTGTTTTTTGATAGTTTTGTATGTAAAATACGCTTTGTTTTGTGTCACTCAGGCTCAAATGTTGGATGGACAACATATGTAGGATCATATCCAATACCAGCTTTACAGGCAGTGATTGTCACTGCTCATGGTAACTGATTACTGTTTTATATCATATCAGAGAATTCTTATGGCGCTTTTTGCAGCACTAGCCATTCAGCGTGACAGCCTTGAGGAAATTACAAAGTGTGGTTCTTTCTGTCAGGTCTGTTAACAATACTGGAAAAAAGTATTGCAATAACAATATCAATACTTCCTGATTAAAGGTGTCGCAATACCAATACCAATACTTTTTCTGAAGAGTATTCCAATACCAATACTTTTACCAATACTTTTCTAAATGCTAGCTGAATTTGATCTTAGCACGAATTATAATTCATGCACTGATAATCACAGAAAATTTCCTAAATTTGGCTAATCACAAGAAATCTAGATAAGAGGAATATTTCCGTGTACATTCTTTATTCTTAAACACAGATGTTGTCCCAATGTAAATTTTGCTTCTATTTGAAAATGTGGAGCTTTAGACATCCAGCAGCATTTTTTTATTTTGCTGTCAAACCCAGTAGTTATTAGTAAATTTGGCTTTGTGCCTGATGAATTAAATCGTTACTAAAACTTATTCTAAAAGGATCAAAACTTCTGGCTTCCGAATATTGCCCAAAAACTGTAGACACAAAGGAACATAGGAACTTTCCAGTCCTGTGCATATTGGTCCTTGGGCCAATCACAATGTCTTTGAAGTAGCCAAATTTTTTAGGCAAGACACTTCTACCAGTGAAGGAAAAAGGACATAGGACTATTTCAGTCATTTCTATATTTATAAATTATCCCATCTGTTCGCAACAAGGTCTATGGCCGAGAAAGGTTATATACATGTAGAAGCCTAAACTTATCAAAGCGCAACGATTAACTTCTCATATTTCTTGAAAAACTAGATAAATTTCAGTGAGAAAAAGTATTGGTATCAAGTATCGCTGACAGGCTAAAGAAAAGTATCTCGATACACATGCGATACCAGCAAATTAAAGCTGTCGCAACACTTGCTGCGATACTGACAAAAGTATCGCGATACTTTATCGCGATATTAACTGCTCTGCTTTCTGTATTGAGATATTTTACACTTCAGTTCAAATAAATGTATGAAAATTCTACTTGGATTACAATAGTTGCAGTATTTAACATAATTGAATGCAACTAATGATTTTACATGAAAATTCTAACAACACCAGTCCTAATGCTCTTTCCTTTTATCAAAGCCTATTTCTTCTCTCGTGGCAACGTGCACAGGGAGTTTTTCTGAACAGTTCACAATACAAGAAGTGCTTTATAAATGCTTGTGTATATATATAATGCAGTCTGTTTTGAAGTATGACTTCTATTGTGCCATCATTTCAATACAGCATCAGCCGATCGTACACAGCAAATCAGCCTTGAAAGAAGTTATACATGACAGCAGAGTTTGGAAGTTCTTGTTTTAATTACTATGTTCATCCAATTAACTATAGGAACCTACCTGTAGATGTGCTATCAAAAGCTTTGGATACAATAATGGACATTTTTTATGATCATGACACACTATTCTGAAGTGTTTTTTTTAGCATTATCTCACTCATTTGGAACATTGAAATAATGGTGTCTTAATTAGAACTATGTTTGTAGTGCTGTATCTTTTGATTTCCCGCATGTGGTCATTTTTCAAAAAAATTTATCCTGTAATATATACTTTGATATTTATAATCTGGTCACACTTTTGAGCTTTGCCTGTGTTTATTTCAGAACTTGGTACGTGTTAAATCTTGGTTGAGATTTGGAACAAAGACATGACATACAAACTGCTTTATCGATGAAATTTTCAGAAGGGAGATGTTTCAGTTTGGTTACATTTCATTACTGTTTAGTGTGATGCAATATTAATTTCAACGACATGTCAGAACCTTACACTTTGTTATACTAATTCCTGTTTTCTAAATTTTACTGTCATTATACTTGGTGTTAGACAAATATATGTACATTTAAAAATACAAGGGGTTTGGTTTGTTGGTCCTAAAACATATTTAACTGGGCATTCATGTTCATGGTGGTCAGTATTTCATGTGAATTTGAAACGACTTGTATTGAAATAATGAATTTTTATAGATTTTAGGTGCGAATGTGAATTATAACTAGAGTGTGGCAACTTCTAGCATTTTACTGATGTTTTACAAATCAAACTAATAGGCCTAGTGTATATCGTGCCAGAATGCCATTGGACGCTCTGAATGGTCTGCACTATCTGTTGCCACACTCTCATGCAGTTTGTTATGCTAAATAATTGTTTTTTTATGAATCTTGACAGTTTTTAAACTGTAAAAATACAAGTCCCAACCTACAGTAATAGCATGTTTAATTTATTATGATGTGCGGGGTGAGTGTAATCTCCACTAAATAGCATTTGATTCGATTATATGGCACAATATTCAGAAGCACATGGCTATGACCAAGTGCTTCTGAACACCATCCTTGGACTTTTATCATTATAAAAGTGTCAAAGTTTGCTACTGTAGGCAACCTGCGAAAACGTGCACTGTAATTCTTACGTGTTTTAACGTTTTATGCATACGTGATAACAAAGGACTGTGACAAAAAAGTTTAAGGAACTTGTAGGGGTAGTGTTACATATGGAGTTTTCTGGCGAAAGTAGATGAAACGTCTCTACTTGAGATAACTACGTACAGTAGTACATGCTGTGTCCATGTTGTCGTTAAGCTAATGATCTTTTGTTGACTACAATCTCAGTTCCAATGAGTTCAGAATTCGTTTGCAAAAATTGCAAATTGTTGCCGCTAAATGACCGTTACTCAGTTACCTTCTGATGGTCTAGGGATAAATTTGAGAGGTAGTTGAACAAAGGAATTACTGCTTGATCTTATCGTCTCATAATCTTCATATAATAAGGAATACTACCTCTGCATTTTGATGTACTCTTGTACTCTTCATGTAGAGCAGCTGTCTTTTACAGCACTTGTACTTTGTGCATTTGAAGCACACAATTGGGGCTCTCCTCATGATTCAGATGCTTCTCCAGGCTGTACTCATCCAGCTTCAGAAGGTGGAAATTACATCGTGTATCCTATGGCAGTGTCCGGCAGAGATAGTAACAATGCTGTATGTGTAATTTCCTTATCACCCATTAAATATCTATAAACCTTTTCAGAGTATAGCACAACTTTTTTGATGTATGCAACTGAGTATCTGATGATTGCTTTTAGTTGACCTGAAATACAACGCAATTTTCAGCCTAATCCAATAAGTTATTATTATTATTGTTATACATTTGAATTCCTATCATTATCATAAACTCCAAACTTAGAAAGTGGCAGAAAAATGCGCAGCACTGGACACCAGCTTATTCACGAGTGCTGGAAGGAGTTGGGATGTCAGTTATTTGAACGAAAGCATCAGCCTGTTCAGAAGATGCTGTACTTGCATATAAAGTGACTTGTTTTTAGAGTCATGCATGTACATGCTGCTTGTGCTGGATTTCTAACTGAATTCCTACAAATGGATCTAAAGTTTAATGTGTTCTTTCACATTCTATTATCTTTAATGATTCATTGATTCGTTGAACATCTGATGTGCTCAATCACATTCTGTCATCTAAATTGATTCATCTATAGTGCTTTGTGTCATTTGCAGTTGTACATCATATGTTATAATGTGGAATGCACCAGTAGGTCGAATTGTGACTATGTGCAAAATTGTGTGTTTCAGTTCTTTTCGCCATGCTCCAAACGTGCAATTGGAGATGTACTGGATGCCAAAGCAGATTCAGATTGTTTAAAGGGTAAGACATTTAAAGTTGCGACCACCATTTTAAGTATTTAAGGGGTTAGTTATTTACACGTGATATGAACATTAGCATCACAGCCTGAACAAATATGATAAAATGGTACCTAAATAAGCGGAACAAGCATGTATTGGAAGAAAAGACTATTGAGGATGTCAGCTCACAGTTTACTATTTAGTCAGATGCTGTGACGTTCTTAGTTTTGAATTGCCAAGACGGCCGAAATTTCATTTAATTAATTTACACCGATTTGCAAAACCTAGTATGAAGGCGAGGGCTAATATGCAAATCCGGTTTTGCACCAGTCAGAGTAATTACGATTGCCGATGGAACACTTCCAGTCAAAGCAACAAATCATCTACGTTTGCAAGGTGCAATTTATTAGTGGTTGAAGGTGCTGAAATAATGAATTTAATTAAAATCCCGGGCAAAGTCTAGATCCTTTTATAAATAATATTTTTGCAACATTTACTCCTATTGAAAAATGTTATTTGAAGGGAGTCCATAATAATAAAATAAATATTCTTTTATTGATATACATGGAAGGTCACACCATAAACTATTAATATATGTTAGTTGTTTAGTACCATTGTCTAATTCAATCGCATTTCAGACAATGTTATAATAATTTATAATAAAATGCAATTCGTTGGAGATTCTACCTAATAGTTGTCATCCTTAGCAGGCAGTGAGAATTTATGTGGCCTATGTCTAAGATCATAACGACTTAGCGACTGGGGGAATATCGAACTCAGAAGTTATATCTGAGGAGTTTCTATAGCAGTACTTGCATAAAAAGTGACATGTTTTTAGAGTCATGCATGTACATACTGCTTGTGCTGGATCTCCAACTGAATTACAACTGAGTTCCATGATCTGCTTTAGCATTTTGCAAGCTGCATTAATGCATGCAGCATCATGAGTTGTTAGAAATCGATCTGAATCATTCATGCTAACAAGTTTGCCTTTGAGATGGTGTCTGAAAGCATCTTTTACTGTTTTTCCTGATTGTTTGGAATGGATGGATTGTTTGGATTGTTAGGATGGAAGTACAGTAGTCAAAGTGGCTCAGAATAACAGATTATATGACAACAATTGTTGCGTTAATGCACGATTGCACTTGATGACCTGTGTCTGACCCAGCTGGTAGTTGCAGGATCTGTAGACATAATTATACGCTCTGCTATGGATGAAGTTTCTCAGGCGCAAACCCAGGTTTTGGTTGATGATGAGTGTTGATTCCAGTCAGGAAGAACTGACTGTGAATGTGAAACATGGCTAACTCAACTACATATGAGCAGTGATGTAGTACTCGAGTCCGACAAAGGACTCGAGACCGTTTGTCGGAGGTCTCGGACTCGGAATGATGTGGCTCTCACTTGGACTCAAATTTGTTCTCAATGCAGAAATTACATGTGCTCAATGCCTACTTACTAAAAAATGGCTACCATTCTAACCTAGATTGTATTTAGATCTTTCGGTGTTCTTGGCCAACTTCCAATTAGTGTGTGTTCGTTGTGCAGTGTGTGCATGTGTGTGTGTGTGCATGTGTGTGTGTGTGTGTGCATGTGTGTGTGTGTGCGTGTGTGTGTGTGTGTGTGTGCTGTTTCTAATTATAGCTGTGATCGTTGTACTCTCGCCTCCCTTGCGCCCCACTGGGGTATAAGCATTGCCGTGGTAATGGTCAGTGGAGTACTCTTGTGCTAAGTGTGTCTTCCGTGTTCGGTTGTGGGTGGGGTATTATGCAGGTGTCATATACATAGATATCGGATACTGATACCATGTGTTTCTGTGCCCGCACTCCACAACAGAGACTCGGCTTTTGTGCTCATGAAATGTAACTCAGATAAATTAAAGTAACTCTTGATAAATTGTACTATTAAGTTTTTGACACTGCGTTAATACCTTGTGCTATATAACATATATTGAACTGTCGATTTTCATTTCAACAGGACCTTTTATTCTGGTTTTTCGTGTACTTTAACTCAGACATTTGGGACTCGGACTCTAGCAACTCAGACTCGACTCGGACTCGGCTTAGGTGAACTCGGACTCGACTCGGCTTAGGTGGACTCGACTACATCACTGCATATGAGCCACAACAGTGCACAATTCTACTATACTACATGTTAAAATATAATGTCTGAGTCTCTCAAATTCTCAATGCCATTTGCATATCATTAATTAACATTATTTACCCAAAAGTTTCTGCATTAGTTAACAACACAAAGCCTGTGATTTGACCAGAGAATTAGATTTATATAGTTTTGAGTATTAATAGTATGCCCAACAAATCATTCTTCTGACAGTTAGCCTAGATTAGGGCCGTCCACATACTATGTATGCAACAAAGAGAAGAGGAGTTTCAAATTTTGGCGATTTTCAGTGTGGGAGGAATGGGTCCGGAAAATATGCACGTACGGAAATATAATTACCTAATTAGGACGTCCACAATACAAAATATGAAAATAAGAACTATACTCCTGCTTAATCAATTTTTTGTAGCATTAAAACTGTTTCAAATGCATGTGCTATGTTGTTAGTGTTTTGTTTCTTCATAAAAGTTAACAAATTTAAGATGTTAGATATGATGCTTAACAAAAATTAGTAGCCTGTGGTAAAATCAATGTCTTATAGTTGTTTTTTAGCTATTTAACCTTTGCAATGGGGGAGGGTAGAGCTCAAATGTACGTACGCATGGGGGAGGGTCCACAAAATGTAAGAGGTGCAACAGGGCGAGGAGGTACAAAAATCCGAATTTTTTGCATATGTAATATATGGATGGACCCTAAGCTATAAAAAGATAAGCATTTCTGTACTTGCTGCTATAGAAACTCCTCAAATATAAGTCCTAAGCTAATAGCATTGTTTGTCTGAGACACCAAGATGACCACAGTCATCAATTGACAAAGCTCCTCTCTGCTTGTGCTGCTATTCATGTACATTGTTTCTGTTTCTTTAGAGAGCAAGCAGCCCTTCTGTGGCAACTATATTATCGACGATGATGAAGAGTGTGACATTGGTTACAGTGTCTCAGATAATGGTAGCAAATGCTGTGATAGCGAATGTAAACTGAGATCAGGAGCAGTGTGCAGGTTTATTCGCTGATTCCTCTTATCATTCTCATAAACGTAAATGTTGCTGGATTATGTGGCTCATGTATTATGCACTGGTAAGCACTGATCTGAAATTGATATGCAGAACACTGATGACACATGACGGGTGGGAGGCACATGAGTAAAGTGATGAGACTAGCAGCAAGTTGCTCCCGAAGTCAGTCGCTAAGGAATTACCAACTGACTTGATGCGTTAGCAATACAAAATTTTCAGTGAACGAAATCGCTTGCAGTCGATAGCTTATCCCACTGTTTCCCAAACTGTGTTCCGCAGAACCCTAGGGTTCCATGTGGTCAAGACAGGAGTTCTGCAAGAAACTTTCAGTATGAACAAAAAGCATAAAACCAATTTAAAATGAACAATATGAATTATTCATATAGGATGGTGGCAGTCCCTTGGTCTACCAGCAGGTATGGCAGTAATATGATTTGATTGTTGATCTTTTCCCCTCTCAACCATTGTGTAGCCCACACACACGTCTACAGAGAGACAGATACGTGATGTAACATCCTACTATTTAAGCTATCACATACCAGTTATTTCCACGTGTTCATCTTCTGGTGGTGAGAGGCATGATGTCACCAGGTGTAAATCAGTCTCGCGTGTTATTGATCCAAATGTAAATGGTGTTTCACTGTAATCGCTTTTAGAATATGATTACACTTTAGTACAATGTAACATGGTATCACTGTAACAACTTATTTATAACAGTGCCATGGGAGAGATCAGTGTCTTGAATCCTCAATGCAATGAGTTGATATTAAGTTTTCATTAGAGTGCTATAGAAATGAAACGAAATGGCTCTGTGCTCTTATTTGGGTATTGCTTGTGTGCATTTTGTCGTTTTTTTCTCTTACAGTGAGCACGATGTGTGCTGCACTAAGGATTGTAAAATAATGCCAAAAGAGGAGTATTTTCTATGCTACGAATCCAACGAGGATGTTTGTTTGGAAAACAGCGTGTGCAAGTATCCTTTTGTATGGAGCAGGATGACTTAGAATAGCAGTTCTCAACCTGTGGGTCGCCTGATGACTTGCCACATGTCTCCTCAAACCTTCAGGAATTGATAAAATTATGGTCAGCATGGTTTCTTATATTAAATAATAATTATTCATGCACTACACTAACAACTGTACTATGGCAACTCAAATTAACCTCTACCTATTTCTTGTGCTATGATTAGCAGTGGATGCAATAATCCAATCAATTTTATAAAAGTTGGGGTTGCCACAACTTTGGAAGTATTATCAAGAGGTCACAGGACTAAATAGGTTGAGAACAGCTGGCTTAGAAAAACATCAGTAGTCAAATTTGGTCTGGATTGCATATGGGGATCAGTGACATCTTCTAAGTTCCCAGCATATTGTAGCATTGCAAATATTGTGCAGAAACTAGTCAGAGCCTATTACTTCTAAGTTTTGTTGTTTTTTAAATGAAGTTAATGAAATTCCAGTATATGTCAAGATTCTGCAATTGTAAACAGTCAATGCAACATGATGTCAAAAACATATATTTATCAACATTATACATACCGTATTAAACTATATATAAAAAAATCTTTGTTGATTGGGATTCCGGCAGACGTTGAAAGTAGTTTGCGCCTCTAAGTGGATATCTTGAAAGGGTGCTATATCGAGTTCCATTATTGATTGATTGAATGATTGATTGATTTGTTGCTGTGAATTCGTTGAACACTGTTTCTTTAACCACATTCTACAGTGGACAAAATAGTTCTTGTCCACATCCAGACCACAAGAAGGAAAATACGACTTGCTTCAATCAGTAAGAGTCACAATGTTTTTCTTTTAGTTTAGCCTCTTCTACTAACTTTGTATGTTTATTTTTGTTTTAGTATTCTACCTTTTGTAATTATATATGTCGTTCAGATTAACTGACAGAAAAGCAGACATTTGTCTCGAACTTTGAGATATGCACAATCGTCTAGTTACCATGCTTGAATATTGACAGTAGTGCTGTACCGATTAATCGGCCGGCCAATTAATCGGGCCGATTATAGAGATATCAGCGATAACTGATATCGGCAAGATAATTGGCGCCGATATCAAAATTTTTTTAAATTTTATAATATTATTTTACGTCTTTGAGAGCAAAATGACTAGAGCAAAATCATTGGGTCTGTGAAGGACAGCATTCTGTTCATTTCCCAGAGCGTGGGAAACTCGGGCTTCTACTTCAGAGTTCAGACCACCCAGTAACCATTGTGCTGGACTGCCTGTACCATGGGAAAGTGTCTACAACTGTAGCCTGTTGTGCAGAGTGAGTGATAGTGCCTGCTTAATTACCCTGGGCACAATCATGTCACTTTAGGCCAAATTGGCAAGTCGTAAAAGTGGCCTGTCTGGGGTGGGAATGGCATAATTGGCATGTTCGAAGAAGGCGTCTAGTTACATAGATTATATTTCCTCTCCTCCGTCATGCAAGGTCGACAGCGGGCGGTGGCCTAATCTGTATTGGCTGTCTAGGATTAGTCTAACTACGTGTATCGTCTCCCATGGAGCAAGTGTTTGCTTGTATCACAGCAATAAGCAGTAGGTCTATCTTTTAGAACCCTGATCTTGGGAAACACAATGAAATAATCGGTAAAATAATCCGCTAAATAATCGGGTATCAGCAAATGAATAATCGGTATCGGCATAATCGGCAAAAAGCGATATCGGTACAGCTCTAATGGACAGTAGGGTTGTAGATTCAAATCCTTGCCAAGGTAAAAATTTGCTTCTAGATTTTTTTGCTCTAATTATGTGTTTACAACCCAACTCAGATATGATGAATTCGCTTTTGGTGGGGAGATGAGAGGGCAAAGAAAAGGACTGACCACCCAATCTCATATGCCAATACAAGGAAAATGAAATTGCTAGCACTGAATTTCTATGGCTGCTTCATAGGGACTTGCTTTTCCATGTCTTCTTTATGGGTCTGACGGATTTTTAGGTTTGAAATTATGTTTGAATGTCATTATCTCATGTTCGTATTTGCTTGAGAGGACCTTCACATGAACTATCTTGGGCTTATGAGTTTTAGGCTCTCAGAGGACCAGGTCCATGCTCTTTTAAAACTTCTGCGATATTTATTTTTATGCTGTGCCACCAGTTGTCTAGTATTATGCTATTATAGGTGTCGTGCTTTGTAGATGGATGGGTCTCGTTAATCAGGCTTATATCCAGCTACTCACTCTCATATTCTAGTTGGTAACACTCCACCTCCTCCTCCTCGTCCTCCTCCTCCTCTTTTGTGTTTCTCAAGACCTATATCTTCGCTTATGACCTTGTGCACTGGGAGTGCTTCTGTATGAATCTGAACAACATCATCCATCTTTTCATGATGGTAAACAGACAGCCTAAATCCCTCCAAGGCTCAACTGATTTGGTTTGGAGCCAAACAGCAGCTGATAAAATTTGATCATCAATTAACGACCTCACCCAAACTTTACTTTCCTCCAATGTCTGGCATTACACTTTATGGTGTTTTGACGTTTACTGAACACCTATCCCTACTGACCCGTTCCTGTCACTAACAAGTAAGAACTGAGGCGCCTTAGAGCATTCAAGAGATCGGTGTCTTCCACAGTGTTTACAACCATTGTACAATTTGTTTGTACACACATCGGCTATTGTAATTCATTACTAACTATGCTTGTTGTATATCTTTGTGCAGAGGTCTGTGTAAGAATGGAAGCTGCATGGGTATTTGTTTACTTAATAACGTGGAACCTTGCGGTTGTGATACAGGTAAGAGAGCAACAGCATATTTACTGTTGCATTCATATTTGGAGTGTCATACTTGTAGATCCTATAACAGACATGATGCTACTCTGTCTGGGCCATTGCCTTGTGGTGTTAGGTGCTGTCCAGAAAACCATTCAACAATGGCCAACATTTTCTCAAACATTCATTATTAAAGTTGTAGCTTAATGGTGTTATGAGAGACTCATCAGAGTCTGCACTCCTCTGCACTCATGCACATTCCATGCAATAAAGTAGGAAGAGTCAATAGAAGGCTAGCTAGTTTTTCAGATAGACTTGTAGTCCTCGCAATAGTTTCAGTTTATGCAATATAAAATGGTCCACTTCCCAACATGCCATTGTAGCATCAAGCTCGCCCATTTCCTGCCGTGGGAGGGTATATTTAACATTTGGCTACTCAAAAAATCTCAATTCAATGTTATCTGCAAACTAGTATTATTTCATTTGACAAAATCTAATGTACAAACAGACAGGATTGATTGTCCTATAATATTCATACCTTAGTTATTCTACTTAGAACTGTGATAGGGATGTTTATTGTTGATATGAGAGATCTAGAATTGGTTTTCAGTAACTGTTTGCTTTGGTTTTGTACAGTAAATGATGCTTGCAAGTTGTGCTGTATCAATGCAAAACGTGAATGCCTTCCATACTTTGACAAGGACATTGGAGATTACAGATTTCTGCCTCCTGGAATGGCATGCGTAGGAGGGATCTGTGACAACAAAGTGAGGTTCATCTCTTAATTTGCACCCTGTAATCTTGTAATTTTATACTTTTTGGTATGCATTACTCTTCTACCATGATATCAACAGCCAACTGCACAGACCTCGTATGTGCAAAAATGAAAACTTTCAGGAGACGGAAAAACGATTTTAGAAAAAACCTACTACTTAGTCATATAAAGTGAAATAGCCGAATTGTTTATTTTGATTTAACAAGTGATATTGTCACTGTTTTTCATGCAGCAACATAGTACAAGTAATTGAAAAGATAACTGAGAGTCATATGCAACATCTGTCCGGCAGAATATTTTTGATGGGTAACCACACAAACCTCATAATGTGCAAAAACAAGGAGAATTAGGAAGGTAGAAAAATCGTTTCATAGCAAGCATGTTACTGTTTCATGCAAAGTGATTTAGCCAGAATGAATATCTAGTCAAGAAACAATACTGTTGCAGCAGATTATTGCAAGGAATTATGATATTGGTTGACAATGACATTGTGTACATTAGGCTATAACTGACGGATTGGCACGGATGGAACACCGTTATCTTTGTGAAATCAAATCTGAAGGATAATGTCTACACTCTATAGTCAAACTAAACTCTAGAAAAATCTGTATTATAATCAAAATTATAGATGCAATAATTAAACCAAACACCCATATCTGGTATCCTTTGACAATCATCAATAAAAATGTTGGGAAAAAATTTATGTAATCTGTTCAAAAACAAGTCATACTACGTGAAATCTTTTTTACTGCTGCCTTCAACATCCTTGAATATCAGTAACACATTGCAGCAAAATAATTATTAGGGTTCTTTAGGAACTGTGGAACAGCACAGTGTAAGCCGATGCGCAAGCTTGGAACAATGCAGTGGGAGTCCGGAGATTCCTGCCCCTGTATTTAGCCCTATTAATTCTAATTATACCTCTAGTAATGATTATAATTTGATACTGCGCAAATACCTCCAATTTCAGGTAGGGGGAATATTTTTTGAGTCTTAGGGGAATTATCTTGCCTTCCTGACACTTGGGACAGGCGGTTTGCATCCATCGCTCAGAGGGGATTGACGCCTCTGGAACAGTGGATTGTTATGTTGGAACACTGATATTGCTTGGTAGTAATTCTGTCTGTCGATGTTTGAGTAATCAGAGGTCTGCAACCACTGTTCCATGAGTCATGGTGTACTCTGTCCCATGTTTAGAGTACTTGAAATTTTTTAATATACATGTAAGTCTTCATTTCATCTCCAGAAGTTCTTCCTGGACACTTATCTTTTGAGATAATAAAGATTCTCCAGAATGCATGGAAGGAAACATCCCTGAGCCTGACCAAGCATTTTCAGATAGTGGAGGTAAAGAATGAATGCAGATTAAAATTTTATTAACTATAGAAAATGTGGTAGAACAGTAGCTGTGAGTGTTGAAAATTGACATAAGTTCAGGAATAGACGAACGATGCAGTGTCATCATAGTGTCATTGTACAACCAAAATTCTTACATGGTGTGCGAGAAGAAATTGGAGTGGCACTAGCACAGAAATTCAATAAATCCATGCTGGAGAGGTGGAACGATAATGAAGAGATCTGAGATAGTCTCATAGTGTCATTGTTTGAGAAGGGAAATGGTGTGAACCACAAAACCGTAGATTAGTCAGTTTAACCAATGTTGTGTGTAAGGTCATGGTGAGAATTATTAAGGATAATATCATGGACAATTTGAAGGAGCATAATATTGTTAAGGGCGATATCGACACGGATCTACAAAGATTGAGCTATAGAGAAAGGTTAAAACGTGTGGACTAAAATCATTGGAGATGAGGAGGTGCAAAGCGCCAAACAAGGTAACTCGGGGACATAGATATAAATTATTGGTAACATAGATATAAATTATTTAAGAAACCGAAAGGATCAATAGGGCAAAAATTCTTCATTGCTAGAATTGTAGATTTGTGAAATATTTTGGAGATAATACTGCCTCAGTCGACGTTATCACAGTTTTTAAGAAGCTAGGGAAATGGGGTAAATATATTGTTTCCAACATGTATTGTCTACATGACCTTTTTGCTTCATTTTCTGTTACTCGTTCTATCTATTAATAGAGGAAAGCACTCTTCTGCATCACTGCTGTATCAGTATCATTTATATCGGTTTTTTTTCGGTTAGAAAACAATGAATTAAGTATCAAATTATTGATATTGTAATACTGGTAAGAAATTTTTTTATTTTAGTATTGTCAATACTTTTATTAGGAAGTTTTGGTATTGCAATTGCGATACTTTTTCCAGTATTGTTAACAGCCCTGTACATTAGATATAGATCGACAGTTGACCACCTGATCACTTGAATCAAACCCCTTATACTTCAAGGGAGGAAAAGAATGGGCACATAAAATTTTGTGAAACTGACAGAATGCCCTCTTCCAGTGAGAAGCTGCAGAGGAGTGTAAACAATGTTTTAGTTCTGAATATAAGGTAGATGATATTCAGCTTAGATATTGTGTTTCCTGTTGTTTCTCAGAAGACTGATGATGATGTCCTGAACCCACATTTTGAAAAATAAGCAGGTAATGGATGCCATGTCCCAACTTAATGTTCTACCACTACTGCTGTTGCAAGACTTCCGTTGTCATATATATTGGTTTATTTTTAGGGGATTTGCTTAAAGATACAACAAAGCGCAATGATGAGACTTTGGGAGATTTTGGATCTCTCTTCGCCTAGTGGATTTGGTAAGATAGATGCCAATTGCTAAACATTTGCTGTAGTAGTATTACAGGCTGAGTACTCTGTTTGGTTCCCATACCCACAGTTATTACAATGAACAGCAGAGCCCATCAATGATTACATGCTCTAGCCCAGCGATTCATACCTGTGGCCCGTGGGCCAAAGGTGCCCTATGAGGCCTCAAAGAGGCCCTCGACCTATCAAAGATATAAAAAATAAACATGCAAAAAATTAATATTTGATAGAATAATTATTTTTATTATTATTTATACATTATTATATTGTGTTGATATTTTTACTAATCTAAAATGATTAAACCAGAATTTATCCATGTGTAATTTGATTCTATTCTAAAATAAAAATCTGTTAAAATTTAAAATAATTAATTTTAACCTTGTGGCCCATAATGTACTCCAACTAAAATATAAGTGACCCTAAGTGGAAAAGGTTGGAAACCACTACTCTAGCCTCTGCCTTTGTTCTTCCTTCCTGTGCTGCATCACTCTGCTATCTTTGCCTTTGAGTACATGTGGCAAGGGTTTTTCAGACATCATTGTTAAGTATGGAGAATAGCTAATAATGGATTTAGTTTACCATGAAACATATTATGCAGGGAAAACCGGGTAGTACTGATGCTAACTAACTTTTGGCAGCAGGGTTGACAGCTGTTGATCATGACTGCAGGATGAAGACAACTTTCTCTAAGTATTTGGTTTAACAAATGCATAGCACCTGATATGGTCGTGTAGTGACTATTCCAGTGTGCTGCGGCTGTTTACTAGTGTAATGTGGCCAGGTCTTGTAGCATATTTATTCCTTTATATGTGGTTTACCCAGCCTCACCTGAATGCAAATGAACACTGCTATTTAATGAAATATCAAAAGTTTAGACTATTCAAAAGTAAAAATGTCCAAATATTGGAATCTAAAGTACATTACCTGCTGAAAATAATCATTTTGGCCTAGAAATTTGCATAAGAATGTTTTGTGAAAATCTTCAAGTCTTTGTTAGGACGGATAAGTAAAATTTTCTGCTTCACAGTTAAGATTTAAAGCTGTCATTTTAAGCATCAGTGATTACATAGTTTTGTACTTTTATTGCTGCTTGATCTTGGATAATTAATTAGTTTCATTTCTTTTATGCGATTGTTCTGCTTGTAGTCAGGTTAATGCGAAGCAACTTTGTATGGACCATTTTGATACTGTCACTCATCGTCTGGGTTCCCATAAGCTGTCTTGTCAGTTATGCGGTAGGTTGGCTGATTTCTCAGAAGATGAAACCTTTAATTATTTCTGCTCTCTAGTGTAGACTTGTAATGTAAGTCGTTAAAATCTCCCAGTGTCACTCAAGGAGATCAGCTTATAAACCGGTGCTACATCAAGTCAAAAGTCACAGTTTTTCTTAATAAATTCAACCTATACTGATGATGCTTGATGTTTGGTATTCAGTGTTTCTTGGATTATATGTCCCTATTTGTCTTGACAGCAGAGAATTTCATTCTTCTTTTGTCAATCTAATCTAACCATTTTTACCATTTTTCAAATGTAGTTCTTTTCAGGAATTAGTTTACCATCCATTATTATTATTATTATTATTAATAAATTTGTACCGCGCACAAGGTCACACCTACATGTGAATCTGAGACGCAGATAGTCAGTCGCCAGGAGAAGATGCAATCAGATTTCCAAATCCTTGAAAGCCAAAGGGAAATAGTGAGTTTTGAGTCGCTTTTTAAAGGAAGGAAGTGAATTTGAGCTACGAAGAGAGAGTGGCAGTCGATTCCATTCCCTAGGAGCAGAGACATGAAATGCACGAGAGCCCATAACTGTTCTGCATCGCGGTTCAACTAAAAGACCTGTACTTGATGATTGTAAGCAACGAGGAGGAATGTAAGGAGTTAGTAGAGCATGAATATAGGTAGGTGTACTGGTGATGATGGTTTTGTAGGTCAAACAAGCTAACTTAAATTTGATTCTGAATTCAACAGGGAGCCAATGCAGCTGGTGGAGTAGGGCAGAGGAGCATGTTCGTAGTGGGACACGTAGCACTACTCAAGCTAACGTATTTTGGATACATTGAAGTCTTTTGAGTTCAAGGTCTCAGAGACCGACAAAAAGTGAATTAGCATAATCGAGGCGAGAGGAGACAAGTGAGCAGGCTATAGTCTCAGACATATTTTGGGTTAGAGCCGACCTTATGTGACGTATTGCCCTGTTGTGGTAGAAACAAAATTTACAAAGGCTTGTTATGTGAGGTCGAAATGTGAGCTTGCTGTCGAGGGTAACCCCAAGTGTTTTGACAGTCTGAAAGCGGCACAGCAGTGCCAGCCAGTTCAATGGTAGAGAGCATAGGGAAAGAACGCAGGCGTTGACATGAGCCAAATACAGTTGCTTCAGATTTGTCTGGGTTTATGGCCAAACCATTAAAACAGAACCATCCATGTTTCTTTGCTTGTTTTATCACATTATCTTGGGTTATTACTGCTGCAGGCTCTGGGGACTTGGCATCACAGTGTGCTTCCTGAAAGAATTTCATATCAAGGTTGTTGGCATGCTTCTTACAGAAACAGGTGCTAAATAAAGTTGACATTGGCTTGTCTGTTGGTCCAAGAAACTGGCCCCACAATAATGCATCGAAATTCATGAGTTAACAGAAGAATGACAAGGACATCATTAATGCATCATTGGCAGGACATTGAGCTGAATTAATACTAATGACGTCTTTGTTGATCTAATTTTGATTATGCATTATATTATTATTCATTGTATTGTATTTATTATATTTGCAGTTATAAAAAGTGCCTCTCACAGAGGTACCTAATTTAAAGACATTTCCTGTGCAAACACTCCTATAAATTAGATAAATTAGAAGTACTTTTCAGTTATAATGAACCCAGTGCTTAGTGTAAATAATAGGAATTGAGTTTTGTTAAGAGAGAGATTTCCTGTTTTAGGATAGGATAGCCCAAAAAGAAAGGGAGATGCTCATTCATGAAGTTGTGCAGGTGAGGATGACGCCTATTTGGGTTCTTCTGGTTACCTATTCACTCTAACTATTTGTGTTTTTTTTCATTGAGCCAGCATGCGTGAAACTCTGATTTACTAGATGTAGCCCTGTAATTTATGGAATACTGTGTTCTTGTGTGAGCATGGGATCATGTTGCCTCATAGCTTAGCGAGAGGTGTAAGTCCCAACATCACTGTTCTTTTAGGCCTATCTATAGATTCTTATAGCGCCTCTCGCAGAATAAGTATTCAGAGGTGCTCTCGGCATGAAAACCCTGGGAAAAGAAATACCTTGAGAGTGAGAGGCCGATGAATAGAAGCCAGTCATTAGTTTAGCCCATTGTGAAGGAGGAAGTTCATATAAGGTAGATGGACCCACAACAGCGAATACCTGGTCGATGCAGTCCTAGACCTAGGAACAAAAAGATCAAGATGATCAACAGAGCGTGAGAAACAAGATGATATTACAGATTTAAAATGGCTTTCACAAATTGTCAGGGAGAGTTATCTTGGGGCAATGCCTTGCTGCACATTGGTAGCTGGAATGAGGATTTTTTAATGGATTTGCACCATGATGTGATAGGACGCCAGTACAAGACTTCAAGCATATAGCATGTAGAGATATAGGCACAGCAAGGGTGTTGGGCTGTGAGCCTCGCTGAAGCATTTGAGACCGATTGAATGGAGATAATAGCTGTTTGGGAGACCCATAGGAAGTGAGTTGCAGTAGTCTAAATGGGGACAGACAAACACATGAACAGTGGCTGTAAAGACAGGTTGAGATACCAACATCTGATGGCTGTGAGCCGCCTCGGTTGAAAGTAGCAGGAGTGGTTCGGGTTAGATATGCGTGTTCCGTGAGGAATCAAGTGTGACGCCCAGGTCACAGACACCAAAGAGTCTGCATTTATAAGCAAGGGATTTCTCAGAGAGTAGTTGAAAGTCAAGTTTTTGCATGCTGTTACCTTGTCCCTAACCAGATCAGTTGAGTCTTTGTAGCATGTAGACATAGTCTGTTACTTGACATCCAATAGTGGAGATCAATAGAACGGACAAGGGGGAGTTGATCAGATGATGGACCAAATACTCAGATTTGGTACTTGGTGGAAATTGTCTACTCAGTTATGCCCTAGTGTTTAGTATTTATAAATGCGGAATGTTGGTAGTAAGGAGAGCGTACTGATGCAGCCATATTGGTTTGTCTAAACTTGTGTTCATTTCATAAAATGCCAATAGCCAATGATTTTGATCGCTAAGTTCTTGTATTTTGAACTTTTGTTGTGAGCTTGGCTCAGCGTTTCATGTAGATTTGTTTTGCCAGAACATTTCTTGTGGTTTGATTGGTGTTTATCGTGAGCAGCCATTGAGCAGTCGTTAATTGGGTCAATTCACTTGTTAAACGTGGACTGGTTCAGATTATGTCGGATTGGTTGATAGAAGGATGAAGACAGATGAGTGTCTGTAGCTGCATCATCTGCCCTTCATTGGGAGGCTCTTCATCGAATTGGATGACTACCCATAACGATCTTCTGGATTGAGGGATATCTGTTTAACGCTGTCTTCTTCTTTACTTTGTGATGGTCTGCTCGACCACCACATTGCGTGCCCAGTGTCTCAGAACATTGTGTCAAGTGTTACACTGGATAATGGATAAGTCATTGAATGGGCATTGAATAGCTATTGATAATAACTATGTAACTTTTATGCAGTTTAGTTGCTCAGCATTCCGCTACATTTTTTTGTTTTAAAATGTAATTGCTAACACATATTTGTCTTTCAAGAAAGTGCAACAGAATATCAAATTAATTATTTGAGACTGCTTTTGAGCATTGATACTGAAATGGCTAAACTTTTCTACTGTAATCTTTGTAAAGGATTTAGTGAACAATGACACAGACTCTGTTTCCATTACACCATCTGAAGCTTCTGTTCAACCTGTGGGAGGAGTTGCACAACAAAGTGTGAGTCTAATTGCTTTCTCAAGTCTCAATTACTTTAGATTTAGTTTCTACAATGGCAAGCGACACACTAGGAAAGAGTATTTTGAATTTTGAATTATCCTAGCTTATCTCCAGTTTTTAAAATTTTGATTTTCTGGATATATGACACTATGATCCAACCAAGCACACTGTGTTATACTATTGAATCTCCTGCATCGTGTCAACAATAAGCTTTCTCAGGACATACAACACTAACACTGCTACAACGTGAATGCTGTATGGAGATATGATGAAAGATTTCTACCCTAATGTTCCTTTTGGTTTCTTAAATAATTGATAACTGTGGTCTCCACTTACCTTTTTGTGGCTAATTCAATGAGCCTCTCATGATGTAGTGCTTCCTTTCCAGTGATAAGCTTGCAAGCTCTGATTAGATCTCCTCTCTTCCACCTGCTCTCCAATGTTGCTACTCCATACTTTTTTAACCTTTCTTTACAGCTCCAATTCTTAACCCTTTAACGACAAGCGTGTAATAAAACGTAAGGCATAATCAATAATGCTGGTAGTTGAAGGGTTAAAACTCCAAATCATTTTTTAAGCTCTTCTTTGCACTTTCTCCAGCTCTTCCATCTCCTGCTCAGATATGGATTCCATACCTGGATTCAGTGTTCCAACTGTGGCCTAACTAGGGATTTGCACTGCCTCAGTATTGCAGCCTTGTCTCTAGTGACTATTGTCCTTCTTATCATATCTAAAGTTGAGTTAGCTTTTTCGATGCTTCAGCACATTGCCTATATTAAGGTTTTGCGTTCTTGTTCATAATCACTCCCAAGTCACTTTCTTCCTCACTCCCTTTCAATATGCTTGTGAGCATTAAATCAGAAATGGCTAAACTTTTTGCTGTAATTTATTTAAGAAAATGGCGAGTGGTGTCGAACCTGTTTCTGCAGCACTTTCTGAGACTTCTGCTGGACCAACAGAAAGACTTGCCCAACGACGTGTGAGTCTCATTTGCCTATAGATTATGACATACTCCAGTTTCATTTCAAAATAACAAGTGACTGTTACCTGGGGTTCATTATGATTGTGGTGCTACAGAAGTCTCATATTATTTTAGATTGCACTAGATAGACACTGCATATGTCATCAGATGTCTTTATTGCTCTTCCTTGCATTATTTTATAGCCATGAATATTAGGCCTGCTGTGACAGTATTTTACAATTTTGGAATGTGTTTAAAGGATGAATTTGATGGCTCAGATATTTTACCTGCTATCAACCAAACTTTTTTGGTTTAGAGACTATTTTCCTGACTCTAACCTTTGTTGAATAAGTCTTTCATTTTATTTTGTAATATAATTTACCTTGCTTTAGCCTTCAAGTTCATAAATTGAAATTCTTGAAATTTGATATCGCTCTTCTTCCAACATCTTTTGTTCAGAAGTGCACACGCCTCGATGGCACAATTGCAGTTGTACTGCAGAGAATTTGTGTGCAAAGGACATTTTCTTATTGTGCCAGTTATTACTTAAAATTAAATTTTGTATATTGGTTGTTAAACATATTCCTTAAAACTCTGATATAGCCAGTGGCAACATATGCTGCTGAGTCTTGGACATTGAAGAGGGCGGATAGAAAGAGAGTGGAGGCGTTTAAAATGTTGACTTGGAGGATAATGATGAAAATTGGCTGGACAGAAAAGTATCCAATGAGAAGGTACTGGAGAGAGTAGGGGAACAAAGAGTTCTGCTACAATTGATTAAAAACAAGAAACTCCTCTGGCTTGGACATATATTCCAAAAAGGGGTCTGCTGTTGACGGAAATGGAGGGAAGGTTGCTGGGAAAGGCAACAAGGGGAAAGAGACTGAACATGTTAAGTGATCTGGACAATGGAGAACCTTATGCAACTAAAAAGAGGAAAGTGAGTAACAGAAGGAGTTGGAAGAGAAAGGGAGGGGGGACAAGAATCGTCTAATGTCACGAACTTGCTCATCGGCAGAAGACTGAAAAGAAGAAAGAAATATTTTCCTGTTTTGATATTTCTGGTTTGTCTGTTATGTTACAGGCAACAGTAAAAGATGAAATTAGAGAAGTAGTTCGTGGTATGAATCTTCAGGTCAGGTTTTGTATATTTTTACTACTGAAAATAATGGTTTCACATCTCTCGGCCCTAATTTAGGATTTTTTCAACTGTTTTTTATTTAGCTGAACTTTTATCCACTATTTTGTGAAACTTTGTTATACAATCATGCGTATTGAAAATGGGCTAGCAGCGTAATTCATGCAATAAACAAAATTAGATAACGTTGATGGCTGTTTTGATGGTAGAGTTAACCACCTTTGTTAGCCACCTTGTGTGTGTAACCGGGCACCAACTTTTGATAAATAATTCCTGCAGGACCTCATTGATCTTCCAATCTGCTGACAGATTCCTAATGTGTAAGTCTTTCAGATCTAGATTTAAGCTTATGCCTCAAGTGTACTTTGTGAACTTTCAGATGTCATTTTTAGCTAATCAAGAATTTTCAAAGAATTTTGTAATGATGTCAGCTACACGCTATGGTCATTGTCAAACTTATTTATATTAAATGGCTCCTGTTTTGGAACAATGCTCTTAGCAAATTCCGTTAAGTTATGTTTGTCCTATTTATGTGAATTAGTTAGGCACACCCATGGCAAGTAGATTGTTGTGTAGTTTGAGACATTACGAGGTGATCCTGCCAAATCTAATGCATTTTTATAAGCTTAGCTTTATTCTTATAATTTTTTAAATGTACCTTTTGCATGCTAGTTGCGTGTGTTTTAGTACATTACAAAACAATACAATCTGCAACCCCAGGTTATAACATGACAGTTACATTTGTTTCCCTTGTTATTTATATAGCACTACCCAATTGTAGACTTACCAATGATTATGTGATATGTTGTATATGACTGATCTGATTGTCATTTCTTTTTTGTGCAGACGGGGGATACCTCAGCTCCTGACAAGGTAATTTTTTGTCCCTGAATAGGTCATTCAGTCTTGCTTTCTGGTAGGGATATAATAATTATGTGTGAAATGGGCTGTTTTATAAATTCTCTTTTAGCCATCTATGAACAGGCAAACATCTATTTTATTCATGGGTAGACATTTGATCTTGATAACATTATGTTACTGTTGAGACGGGTTAGTTAAAATTGCTAATCGAACTACTAACATTTGCTATTTAATTAGAATTTGCAAGATCTTGTAGTTACTAATTGTTTTGATTTAGCATTAACTATTTGTCTAGCTAAATTGCTAAGGTAGTTGCTAATCTATTAGCTAATTTGCTAATTGATTATAATTAGCAACTGAATTTTACTGATTGATTAGAATTTGAAGTGGCAAAGCTTGTAGCTAGTAATCATTTAGAATTATCTGTTTGTCATGCCCACCTTTGCTCCACTGCCTGTCCGTCTCCCATCCTCTCCCTAAACTTCTTCCCTTGCTTCCCACTCTTCTCCACCTCTTCCACCCTACTTCTGCCCTCCCCTACCCAAGCCCGGTTCTATGGATTTTTCAAAAGTAGGCGGGATGTGATGTTGGCGCCCCGTCCACCCCACACACAAAAATCGCTGTCTCTTTCTTCCTCTACCATCCGCCATTTGGTTATGATATTTTTAGCATTTAAGGGAACTAATTTTAATTAAGTGTCCTACTTCTGTTCGATTTAAAACTTTAAACAAGGCGCTCATAACCGGAAGTTGAACTTAATTGATAAAAAGTTAATCGAAATCGAATATTAAGATTTTTGTTGAGCATGTTAAAAGGAGAAGCAGATGAACTACAATAATTTAATGAAAAGAGAAAATATATTTCATTGAAACAAATATTTATATTTTAAAATAATTTAGAATATTGTGGTCTAAGAAAATATTATTTTCACATGCATGTTTATTTAATTGAATTCAATAGAGAGCGCCCCTGAAAAATGGCCTATGCCTAGATCCGGGTCTGCCTGTCCCAACCCTTCTGGTTGGTACTCGGTGCCTACTGCAAGATAAGGCATAGCACACTATGACAGGCAGACATTTATATTTTTATTGTTTGTAGTGAACAGAATACTTTGACGTCTGTACATGTAATTATTTTTTCTGTGTTTAGACAACGGTTCCATTCAAGCCAAACATGAAACGGAAAGTGGCCGATGAAACAAATTGAACGCACGTCTTGAGTCACCATTTTCTCTTAAAAACATTTGCTTCAGATTCAAATAGCACATTGTCAATTGTTAACTTTTGTTTCATGTAGACTTAGGCTTTCTTTGCGTTAATTATTTACTATTATCGCTTGCATTACAAAGTGCTTTTAATCTACCTTTGTTACTCGTCTGCATGTTAGACGATCAGTCATCTCAGGTTCAAATGAAACACTAATTTGTTAACTTAAGTTTCATTTAATGTATTTTGTATAGACATTAGACAAGTGTTTCACATTAGAATTGTTGTTATTGAAGCTGGTATTTTAATCTGCCTTCACCACTAAACTCATGTGCATGGTTGTTAGAAGATTAATAACCTGAGGTTCAAATAGCACACTGAATTCCGAACTTTTGTTTCATATAGCCTGTTCGTCATACTCTATGTTGATAAGTATTTAATTGGTTTATTACATTTTTTGTCACAAGATATATGTTGAATGTTCAGCATTGACTTCCTGTCTGACAGCTCAATGAGTATAGAGTTGTCTCTTTGCTCTGGCGATGCTAACTTTATCCTGCACCAGCCTACCTAAGCTACCTACCTTTGTCAGCTGGTATTGAGGACCGGTGCAGTCACTCCCCTTGCCCTGCTGAGGGGGGTTCTTTTAGTTTCATATTCCTGAATAACAGCTATGCAAAACCGTGCATTGTCTGTGGTAGGCCCTAGGGTTTGGAATGGTCTTTCTTCTGAGTTACATCTGTTCCATGAATTGTGTAGTGATACATTTTAACACCGTTTGAAAACTTGCCTTTTGTCCAGGATGGAGTTGGGAGTTGATAGGCAGGCCTGTATCAAGCTTCATATTCATGTAGCTTCACTTTTCCCGCCTGGTATAGTAATTAGCATAGTTAGCAATGTCCATTGGCTATATGTTGATGCCAATGATTGAATTGTCGGGTGGGGAGTTGTTTGGTAGGGTTCAACCCCTCCGGTTCACTATTCAACCCTGCCAGTTAATTTTCAAAAGTTACTTTGGGTGGGTCAAGCAGACCCCTAAATCGGCTTTCAGTAGCACCCATACCCGCACACTTTTACCCTGTACAATTGAGTCCGTATACCGGCTTTAGGTTCGTAAAAATTCTAGTTGGAACGTCTGGACGTGTGAAACATTTTAAACGCCCCTTCCCTCCCCGTTCAAATTTGACAATTCAAACCCTGACTGATACGACTACATAAATTATAATGTCACTTTAAGCGGGATGATGTACTCAAATATACACACGCACACGCACACATAACTTAAATTCCGCCATATATCTCAGATCAGGCACGTTAGACTTGAAGCTGTACTTGAGATCCGGATCATCAGCGCTAAAACTGAAATCAAGCATCATCAGCTATACCCAATTCCGCCGCGTAAGTTAAATGAGATCCGCCACCTAGAAGAGAAAACTCGTCACCTAATTCTGCTGCTGTCGTTATCGACAAAATTTCTCATCGTTTCATTCATTTCATTTCAAATTGACAAACCGCAATGACAAACCGCAATATCATTGCAAGAACATTACGAACGGACGATGTGAATTTAACTAACGCCTCCTTGCAAAAGAAGAACAAGCCAACATTAGGAGTAGAAGGAATCGAACTCGACTCCTCTGGTCTGCACGCCAGTGTCTTATCCTTACGCCGACCCTCCCCTATATAGCCTTGAAAATGTGTTTTCCTAATTAGTTGCGTCGCCAGAGCTTCAAGGTTAAGGCAAGGTATGGCTATAGGCTTTTCGGCATTTTCCCCGTGCACATCGTTTTTATACAGCGCGTCGGCGACCGTATTATGGTCTCGACCCTGCTCATTTTCCAAAGAGAGTCTGATCGTTCACTTTCACCATCGCTCGTCTGTTTGAATGGACGCCACGCCATTTAAAGTTCCCGTGCAAGGAGTCAAGGACCGTACTAAACCGAGATTTATATCTTCGGAGTAAGCCAGCATTGGGAAGCGAACTGCGGTCCACGTGCTCTATATTGCAGAGGCGCATGATATGTCGTGGGCTACTTACCGATGTGGCTAACTGGATCGATGATCTAACTTGTCCTCACGACCTCTAATTCTTGTGGCCATCGTGTGACTAAACGTTAGTGGATGGGCGGGCTTCCCTGTAAAAATTTCAGCGATTTACGCTATATCCAAAATTTCTTGTAGCAGTTACTGTAGCGGTTTCAGTGTGTGTGATAACAAAGATCGTATAAGCAAACAGCAGGTGCTAAAAATCATAGACATGACTTATTGATGCGTTGAATTTGTGCGATATTACGAGCTGTGGTGTTACCATCGACGTATATATGTAAATATACGTCGATGGGTGTTACTTAAGTCAAAGTCACAAAAAGTATATCGATGTGTACTTTTAATGACTACTGTTAATGGTATCAAATTCCGTGTCGAAAGTTAATATAATATCGATAAAGTTTAGTTATGGTAAGTGAATGTAATATTTTAAGACAGTATGTTATGACGTCGTTTGTGGTGCTTCGCGTGATGAGTTTGGCGTTTGTCGCTGCGTCTGATGTTTATGGTAAGTGTTGAAGTTGCTTTTTAAGGTTTTTGTCGTACGTGGAATTGGCAATAACATTGTTTTTAACATTGTTTTTAAAGTAAAGGCTACTCTCGTAAATGTGAGATCAGCAAGTTTCAATTCAATTCATCGGTCAGTAGTCATATTCTGTATGGGCCTACTATTGTACGGTAACAACTGCGTAACCATCTCAGTCGACGTTATTCTATTCTATTCTATTTACGTTTTTATAAAGTGCCTCTCACAGTACAACGTAATCAGAGGCGCTCCCAATGCGAAAAACCCCTTGAGAAAAGAAAAGTCTAGCAGAAACAGTTGTGCTACTAGATACGATTGCAGCATAGGCCTACGACTCTGCATTTCTCCTCCAAATATTCAAACAATGTTACAAAAGTAGCTTAGCTAGTAACAATACTGAATCCATTAAATTGGCTGGATGACTGTTCAATAGCAAAGGGCCAGCAGAGGCATAGGCACGATGCTGAGCTGTGGAAGTTCTAGACCGAGGTACCAGAAGGTCCACGGTCTACAGAGAGGACGTCCAGAGGTAGCCGAGATAGGTTGCCTGATAAGATCACAAAGATAGTGTGGAGCTTGACCCAGAAACGCTTTGCATGTAAGAAAGTGGATTTTGAACTGAATCCTATCAGTTAGAGGAAGCAAATGAGGATGTCGAGTCATGAAAGTAGAGATATGTGAGAAACGAGGAAGGCAGGAAATCAAACGAGCAGCTGCGTTGAGTACAGACTGGGGTGGAGCGAGGCAGAGTTTTGGTAGGCCGATGAGTAATGAGTTTCAGTAGTCAATGCGAGAACAGATGAAAGCATGAACCATGGTTGAGAAAATTGTTGTGGACACAGATCGTTGGATTGTGCGTAGTGGCTGCAAATGATAAAACCTTGACCGAGAGAGATTAGCAATAATGTGCAGAGAAAGATAGTGTACTGTCCAGAGTAACACCCAGATTGCGAACATTTGTTGAAAAGGTAAACTGAGGGAACTTCTTTGCAAGTAAAACATGATCAAGTTTAAGCAGCTGCTGGTGGGTGCCCACCAGATCAATTGAGTCTTGGAAGAGTTTAATCAGTGATAGACGATTCGAGGACATCCAACAGTTTAGCTCAGCTGAAAGAGACTCAATAGATTGGGAAAGAGCAAGCGGGTTAGCAGAGGAGCCATGTACATTAGGACCTACACAACTTAGGTTCCGATTCTGTTGAACTGTTATGCTATAGTTCCTACAATAGTTAGGAGCAACATGTTGCATTTTAGTGCATGGTTAATACATGTATTTGACACATTGATAGTTTTCCTAACTGTACAGTAATGATAAGTAGTGTCAAAATTTGATGTGTAGTGATGATTGTTTTAATAATTGATAAATCATCTGTGGCAAAAACTCTCCCACAGTATAAACGAAAATTGTTACTTCTGCAGTTGAACGCATAAAAGGTTTTGCTGGTGAGCCCCTTTGCACAAATTGCACATGAACACTGTTAAAAGCACCTAGGGTCCAATTTGTCAAAAAGTATCATGTGTCGCCTGATGAGAATTTCTGGGAATCTGAAGAATTCAAAAGTATATCAACGCCCTTGTAGCTGAGGCTGGGGTCCAACCCCTCTGACCCCGACCCACAGCAAATAGGACACTGAAAACACCAAAATTCTCTTTATCTGAGTCTTTATGGTTGGTCAGGGTCAGATTCTGTGTCGTGAGGGTCGATTAGATTTAGGGTTATTGTCATTTTGAAACTTATGCAAAAGCCTTTGGCTGCAGATGTGATTTCTCCAGGTGTTGTGTGGCTGGTGTTTCGGCCAAAGAAGCACCATGCTTTAAGAATAACAATATTGACTTTTAACTTCTTTATCATATATGATTGTTCCTGTTTTTTAAATGACAGCAAGTACGACTCCAACACTGATAAAACTATGACAGCAGTAACCAAATAGCAATACAATAAGTAATAATATTATAGATTGTGAAGTATCAAAGATAAGCTTGAAGATAATGGTATTGATTACATGTATCTCTTGGTTAACAATTTCTTATTGCTGCCAATGTCATAGATGTGAACTATTGTTCTGCAGATGAATTGACGATTGATAATCGAAGAATTCCGAAGTATATCAACGCCCTTGTAGCTGCCAGCTGGGGTCCAACCCTCTGATCTCTGACCCCCGGCAAATAGGACACTGAAAACACCTAAATTCTTTTAATCCGAGACTTGAGGGTTGGTAAAGGCCAGATTATGTGTCATGAGTATCGATCAGGGTTATCGTCATTTTAAAACATCTGCGAAAGCCTTCGGCGCAGATATCATTTATTCATGCGTTGTGTGACTGATGTTTTGGCCGCAGAAGCACCACTACGCATTAATAATAACGAAAATTATTAACTTTTAACTTCTTTATCAACAATGAAACCAACCTACTCTATTATATGACGGTTCCTGTTTTTAAATGACAACAAGTACAACTCCAACACTGATAAAACTCTATGACAGCAGTAACGAAATAGCAATACTATTAATAATATTAGATTGTGTAGTGTCAAAGATAAGCTTGAAGGCTTGGGTATTGACTATTGATTATCTCTTGGTTAACAGTTTCTTATTGCTGCAAGTGCCAAAGATGTGGTCCATTCATTGCTCTGCAGATGAATTGATAATTGACAATCCAATGAGGTCTTTAAATGATGTTTCTGTTTATGAATATAACTTGACAAGAGGTCATGCATCTCAGCCCATTATTATTATTATTATTATTTAAAATTTAATGCCCTGAGATACTTTGTTCCCCAGGGACTTAGAAACTACTACTCTGATGCTGAATTATTTGTCTGGAGGGTCAGGCCTCGTCTTCTGGGATGGAATAATAATAAAAATGTTATTATTATTATTAAGAGAATTTATGCATTGTGCCTCTTCAAGGTGACTAATCAGAGGCGCTCCCAACCTCAGCGAGGCCAAATGAAGAAATGAAGAGGCCAAAATGAAGGCAAGATGAGAGAGGAATGCCTGAGATAGGGTTCTAGGAAAAGAGTGGAGAGTCAAATGGAGGTAACTCCAGATCGAGGGGCCCACCACCGAGAAGGCACGGCTCATTATACACTGTGTCCGGAAACAAAGGGACCCTTAATAATAATATGAAAATAAATAGCAAATAATCGTCGATTTTTACAATTAATAATCGTTTAAATCTTGACATATTTGTCCCCAAATTTTCTATTTATGAAAGTCCTGGTTAAAAACAGAACGTTATAGTGACGTCTTTAAATTACTAAGTTATTGCCTGTGAAAAATTTTTGCAGCGGGTCATTGATGGCCAATGGCCATCAATGACCCGCTGCAATGGCAGCCCGATGGCCATTGGCCAATGATGCATGCATCTTGAGGCTTGTGTTGAGACCGAATGTGAACACTTTGAACATATCTTGTAGTCTAATATTTTTCAAATACAGGAATAAATTAGAAATAATTATATGGCGGTTTATCGATAACATTTTCAAAGAGTTGAAAATTCTGTTGTTGAATTTTAGGCCTTCCTTCATACTTGAATTTTTATGCAAATCACCTCAAATGATTGGATGACAGGAACTATCATATTTTATGCAGTATTAGATAAATATGTTAGGTTTAAAACGGTTTTTGAATTTTAAAGATCGACAAATATTTACTATTTGTTATCATATTATCATTGGGGTCCCTTTATTTCTGCACACAGTATATTACATACGACTTAGCCAACGGAGCGAGGAGCCGCTTCGATTCGTTTGAAATCCAACTCATACGCAAAAAATCGGATTTTCGGACCCCCTTTTTTCCTGTTGCACCGCGTACATTTCGTGGACCCCTCCCCATGCATACGTACATTTGAGCTCTAACTCCCCCCCCCCCATTGCAAAGGTTAAATAGCTAAAGCCATCTATAAGACATTGATTTTACCACAGGCCATTTTTCTTTGTTGAACATCATATTTAACAGCTTAAATTTCTTAACAGTTATGAAGAATTAAAACACCAACAAACTTGCATTTGAAACCGTTTTAATGCTTCATAAAATTGATTTAGCAGGAATATAGTCTCTGATTAGGTTTACAGTTCTGATTTTCATATTATGTATTGTGAACGTCATAATGAGACAAATATATTTGCGTAGGTACATATTTTGGTGACCTCCTCCCCCACCATACGCACCTATGGCCTGTCACGATCCTTCTGATCCATGACGGTTCGTTTTCTCTTATCGACGAAACACGAACAACGACGCTTCTTGATGTTTAAAGAATATATTAATATCTTACATACAACTATCTACACGTAGCATTAGATTTTAAAGGGGTAACTCCACCTCGCAGTTTAACGTTAAACCAGGGCCGCCCATTTAATGAGTATGCATGCCAATCATATCGAACCTCCAGAATTGTATCGCACAGATCCAGCTGCCAGACCAGCTGGGACTGTGACCGTCGATTGAGTGGTCTCTTATGGAACAATGAGTTATTAGCTGTGTACATCTCTGTCAATGGACGCACTATCCGAAGTAAAGACGTAGTTCATTTGCATTTCAGTTACAATATGGGTCGCAAAGAACAGATATACACGTAAAGGCACAAACACTGACAGTACTAGCTTCGATTGCCTGGAGATGACTTCGTAACTGGGCCTCTGCTTGTTTTCAGATTCCTTCTACCTGTCACTGATTTGAATTGAAGCCGAGGACTTCGTTACACTGCCAGTGGCCCAGTGGGCTTTTGGTTCTCTGGTTCCAACACAACGAAGCCATGTCCTATCACGTGGGAGACAATAATTTAGCATACCGTGAAAGTGTCCTGATGGTTTATTCCAGCCCTCATTCTTTTGGATTGCCTTAGAAGCTGTTTCTTACACGACTATGCAAATTAATAAGCTGAACATTAGTTTGGGGATTTAGTTTGGAATATATGTTGTGTTCATGTTGATCATTGTTTTAAGTAGGCGTTTATGTTAGTAAATACTTGCATCACATGTTGATGCCAATAAGATCGAAAATACCTGAAGTCACTTGTGACCTGGGACAAGTTGCTCACCCAAATCTCTCTGCGAGGAAGGCAATAGGAGTGACACCATTCGTCTCATCCCCTATTGATATCAAACAAAATGGGCCTACCCTAATGAATAAATTTCTTCATCATCACCAACATCATCATCGTCAGCAACATCAGCATCATTTGTGGATGAAGCCTATGTATAACGAGATTTGCCAGAGTGACAACTCGTCGTGGAATTCAAATGATGATGAGATGGCAGACATTTATGGACTGATCAATGACATCAATGCAACGGAACAAGTGAACAGTATTAAAAAAAACAGTGACATTTTGAGGAGGGCACAGGTCTTTGACCCATATTTGAGTGAATGCAAAAAGTTATAAATATTTATGACCTGCAAGATCTGTTACACCGCCACTGCTGATATTGTGGCGGTGCCAGTCCCAAGCCTGGATAAAGGATTAATAGGTGTAATAATAGCATCATATAGGCATTTAGATGTCTGTGACGCTTCCAATGCTGGCGTCGGCTGCTAAATATCTGACAATAATATATATATCTATTGATTGGCATCACAATTGGATATCTATTTACATTATGTCAGTGTCTCAGTCTTGCAGTTCACGATTATGTGCCCTGTTATCAACGCACGGCTGTTGTTATGTCCAGTCGTTTGGCATGTGCGTCATACACTGCCGTCTCCCAGCATCTTTGACCCTGTTCAGATGAACTACTCTAATTGTCCTCTGGAGCAACTACAATTGACAAGGTCTAACCTCAGCCCAAATTCCGGGACCTATATTATTATTGAAATGCAAATGAACAACAGAGAGGCACTAAGCGCCAACCTTTCCATCACTGACCACTCAATTGACATGGACGGACCCAGCTGCTAGACCCCTATAGCCTTCGGGTGGTTCGATATGATTCGCATGCATACTCATTTAATGGGCGGCCCTGGTTTAACGTTAAACTGCGAGGTGGAGTTACCCCTTTAAACTAGACAGAGGTCGACTTGGTTTTTCGAAGATCGTCACGTCCTACGCCCTGTTGTTGATGGCTTTCCCTACGTCTTTCCAAGTCCAAAACGCTCTATGCCCGTCGCCCCTCTTTGCTACCACAGATAAACGTCATGCGATGAGGACCTACGATCCTGCTGTCCCATTGGTCCCCCTAGACCCTCACTTGCCCACCCCTCGACGCCGATTGGATGGGATGCCCCTCTACAACTAAAGTTCGAGTCACCTTTAGTATATGGTTAGAGGTCCGTTGAGATTAAAGAGTTATTAACATCAAAAGGAGTTCATAGGCCTCCGGGGATTAAATTCCTGCTCAGCCGTGGTCCGTTAATAACGTAGTGTCTCTTTTACCTCTGCCATCGGTTCATTGGGCGTCGGAACCAGTTGAGACCGGTTTCTTCGGTCTCATATTACCGATCGCTGCCCTAGCGGCTGGAGGATTCTTGCCGTCTGTAAAGTGACCGGTATCCCTGGACGAACAGCTGAGGGATTAGATTCAGCCTCTGGCATCGAATATCGTCTTCGTGGCGATTCGCATGGATGACCTTGTCGCCCGTTCGTTAGATCTCTAGATCGCCTCTAGATCGTCTCTGAAAGCGTATAAGGCAGATGCCCCCCGCCGTCCTCCCTCCGGATTCGTCGTTAGCCGTCCTCCACGCAGCCTCTGAGTGCCGATGCATTTCTTTAGCGCCTTTGCCAAAGCTAAAGTTGTGACAACCCACACGCAAAATGGCCGAAATTTAACCCCCTCCCGCGTACGTAATATGTGGACGGCCCCTTAGCTTATCCATTGCTGTGTTGTATTGTGGGGTATTTACTTGAAGCCATTCATTTAACATTTTACCTTTAATAAAAACTGAGTGCACAGATGCACAATGTGTCCTCTATGATCGTTTTTCAATAAGAAAATTTTATTAAGCATTTTATTGATTTTGAATGTTAATCTAAGGAGGTTTAGAAGAATCCTTGAAATACTGGGAGACGTTGTCCATGTCAGACGTCAAACGTCGAATTGTGAAACGTGACATGACAAGCGAATATCCTATGGAGCAGCTGATCAATTTTGAATCTTATGGCAGGTTAGTGTATACTCCAATCAGTAAGATTCAGGTAGATCTATCTAATTACGCACCTTATGAGTGCAGTCACATTTGGATTTCCAGGATGATTTTTACTGACTTGTAAGTTGCCATGGGCCTACAAGTTATGCTTGAACTGTTTGGTTACAGTAAAAGTGACAGAATTTGTGAATTGGCAGCTTTTCTACAGACTGTTTCATTGTATTTCTGGTGCTATAATGCAGTAATGTGTGACTAACATACATGTAGGTATGTTGCTGACATGCTTATAATGATGTTTGGTTCGCCCATGCTATTCGTGATTAATGAGACACTGTCTGAAGCAATGCAACCTTCCATATCTAATGGATTGGTAAATGGGTATTAGCATCAGTCTTAATATGGCTCAAATGACCCTTGCAATTGGATTGATGAAGTCTCATTTATGCTTTAGACGAAATATCTGCAATTCTTCGACAGTGCTTTTGAGAAATTTATAATAAATAATGCTGACTTTAAATTTACCTCAGAAATTGTTTCAGAAATAGTTTTAGATGTTTATTTCTAGAATTAATTAATGACATGAACACAATAATTCTAATCAATGCCATAACATTGTTTAAAAAATGTTCATTTTTAATTATATATTTGCTAAGCTCAAAGAGTACAATTTTGGTAACTGTTTCTTTGAACTTTTGTCATTATTTCTTTTTAGACAATTTTCACTTTTGCTTCAAAAAGACTTCTCAGTTCTTAGCCCTGGTTTCAAAATTCTTGTCTTTGAAGGAAATGGTGCAAGCCATGAGTTACATCTGGACCTAAATATTTATCGGGGAAGAGTACAAGGTTTGTATTATAGTCTGAGAATTAACTTGATCCTTTGAAAACATGTCTCTGTATAACTATTTTTTTCAAATTTAGCTTATTTACCATTAAGTAATTACTGCTTTAGTTTGGGTTTACTTTGTTAACAAGCATTATATAATAAAGCCTATGGTTAGACACTAAAAATACATTTCTAGGTTGAATAATGAATAGAGTTTTTAATTTAGACAATTTTAGCTCTTGGCAGTCACTTAGAACGCCATCTTGAAAGTGATCCTTTTCTCATTGTCAGATTTCTGAAATTGTAATTTCTCATGGTAATATACCTCTTTAAATCTAACTTCAATTTAAGCTTGAATTATTTGTTATTTATTTGCTTATTTAGTATGATTATAAGTGCTGTATGAATGGATGATGACAAGTTGTTTATTTAAGTTCTATTTTAGCAAAATATCCGACTTCTCTTTAAGTTTTTCATTTATTTAGCAATAGTTTTGCATTTGAAACACTTTAGGAACGACAATATAATATGTATGTTTTGTTATTTTTTTCTTTCTAGGAGAAGGGAAGTCCTATGTGAGTGCCTATTTCAATGATGACCGTGTGCTGTCGGCATCCATTCAGACTGATTCACAACTTTACTTTGTAGAAGTATGTTGGTTTTGTTATGTCTTTAACCCTTTGAACCATGACTTCCTGATGTAATAACGCAGCGTTTCCCAATCTTTTTTTGGCTACGGAACCTTTTTGATCCCAAATATTTTTGGCGGGTCTCCCGTCCGAAACTTAACATGTGCTGTTGTAGGTACACATGCTTGATAATGTAGGCAATTATAGGTTTGGGCCTAGATTTCATTAATAACAACACAAATATTGATAACAACAACATGCAAATGCTCTCTCATGTAAAATGATGCACAGATGTTAAACAAAAAGCCAGCTATGGAAAATTTATTCACACTGAAAGTCTTCCGTGGAATCTCTGTCTTCACCTCACGGAACCCTAGGGTTCCCTGGAACACAGTTTGGGAAACGCTGAGCATATTTTAGCTTTGAATGTAAGATAATCCTATGCATGTATGTATGCATTTATGTATACATGCGTGTATGAATACAATATGCATGTGTACATGTGCGCATGCATTCTTGCATATGTACGTATGTACCTGCATGCATACATACATACATGCATACATACATGAATACATACAAACATGCATGCATACATGAATACATACATATAGACTGACATGCATGCAAGCTGGCAGGCATACATGCATACATACACACATACATATAGTAGGTAACCTACTTCCATGGTTAATGCTGTTAGTAATCATTCGCTAATGTGTATAATGAATGATCATATGCACTCAGCAACTGACTGGGCTGTTTCAGATATATTATGTATATAGATCAATGGATGTTAGATGGAATTTCTTGAACATTTGTCTGCTGGTTTCATTTTGTAGCCTGCAGTGAATCTGAATCGCAATGCAACCAATGACACCGTTATCATTTACAGAGAATCAGATCTTAGATCGGACAATAGCAGGTTATTTTCATCTCAAACTAGTATTTCTTTTATTTGGTGCAATCACTACATTGCAGTGTTGCTGAGCTATAGATATTTTGGTTCTCTTCATCTTTATAAAGACAAACTTTATTAAAATTGAATCCCAGGCGTTTTTTTTAACATGTGTGAATAGGTTTTCAGTTGGTCGTTGCTGTTTGTCTGCACTTCTGATGAAAATATCTAAAATAGTGTAAGTGTGATATTATGCTAAACATAACCTTCCCAGTATGCAGGTATTAGACATAATATACAAGTTGTGTTTAAGTATTATATTGACTAGTTTTTTTTATCAAACCTTTACAATTCAGGTTTGTTTTCTTACAACAGCAAAATAGTGTAGTATTGTTTTCTTACAATAGCAAAATAGTGTAGTATCATATGACTTCTGTCAGACAGCAACTTCAAGACTATACTTGTATTTTGCATTATGCTTAAGATCTTATATGGGACAGGTTCTGTTGATCACAACCTCCTTGTTCATTGACTTTTTTCATGGTCTGACCTATTGGTGCTGCTCTGCTCTGGTTACAATCCTATTTCTTTTCCAGAGCCTTCTATGTTGAATCATCCAGTCACTGCCTGTAACCACTTCCACTCTCTTGTGGAGTCCCTCAAGGTTTTGCCCTTGGTCCACTCCTCTTCATCATGTATGCCAAACCATTGATCTATCTCATAGAATCCTCCTCTGCTGACCTCCAATTTCAATTAGCAACTCCTTTTTCCCAAGCTCATTCTCCACTTCCACCCCAGAATTGCCTCATATGGTTGACCTAATCTCACAGTGAATTCCATCCACCCTTCTCTGCCTACCTACTCTCACCCTAAACAACAGCCGCCTTTACAGCTACTCTGCCACTTCTCACTCCTCTGGCAATTGTACATGGACCTCCTCTGCTAGACTAACCTTTCAACAACCCCTCTGATTCGATGCAGCATTCATGAATAAGCTGGTGCCTTGCGCTTGACTTTTCAGTGACGCTCTACAAGTTTGAAGGTTATGATTACAATAAATTCCATGTCCTCTGTATGACATGTGTCATTTGGCTTAGGCCATGAAACTGAAGAATACAAAACTGAGTGAACTGTGCACAATAATGCAAGAGAAATAAATGTTGGGAAACGTCTTTTCATTTCTTTAGTCGATGCGGTTATGTAAACGATGATGGCGATGCTTTGAAACCTGTCACTGCTACCGATCAGCCTCTTATTAATGCAACTAAGAGTATGTGATCAAACAAAACTGTTTTTATCAAACTATCGTTTCACATTTGCTTAAGGTTTTGCTATTCCATTCCAGTTGATTCTTTTACTTTGAGTCAATTTTTCTGATATATACATCATAGTCTAATATATTTTCTTTTCTCATGATTTTGAATGTAGTTAGATTACTCTGATTTTATTGGAATTGCATAAAAATATTTTTATCTTTTAGATGTTCTGTTTATTGTTTAAGCCATTAAGGATATTGTTGTTATAATTGTATTGTAATGTATTTGAGTATTTGTGAAGTGCCTCTAGTAGGGTGAACCGTTCAGAAGCGCTCCCAGATCTTGCGAAAGGAAGCAGCTTTTGAAAAGGGTTTTTGAAAAGGCATTAAAGGATAATTGATTGCCAGATAGAATTGTAAAGCAAACTCAAGGAGAGGCCTATTGATGCAAAGGATCGTGACTGAGCTATAGAAGTTCTAGGACGAAGAACCAAGATGTCAAATTTATTGTTGGAGCCAAGTGGATCGTGGGAGGAATTAGACCAATGTATTACATCAACCAGAATTTTCGGGCAACATCTTCGAATTAAGATTAAACAGTATGTGAGTATCGAAAGGGAGCGAATGAAGTTCATCAAACATGAAGGTAGAGATGAAAGTATTGTAAAGCATTTGTTTAGTTCATTACTTTCTAGCACTATGACCTCTAGCTCTTCTATATCTTATCTTCTTATTAGAACAATCTGTATACATATATGAATTTTGTATTGTTTTTGAAAACAAATTTAATTTTTGCACAGAACACCATTATTATAAGTACCTCTTGAAAGGACTGTTTCTGGGAGGTAGTAGGGACTACTAATAAGTTTCTAGATATATATAGGTATGCAACAGTGATACAAACATTCTTTGTGTAGTGTTCTTCCAATATGTTTGGGGCCATCCACATATTACGTACTCAGCGACAGGAGGGGGTTTTCGAATTTCGGCGATTTTACGTACGGTTGCAAATGGTGGGTGGAGGGTGTCCCAAAAATATGTACATACGCAAATTTAATTATCTAATTATGACGTCCATAATCTCTCTCTCTCTCTCTCTCTCTCTCTCTCTCTCTCTCTCTCTCTCTCTCTCTCTCTCTCTCTCTATATATATATATATATATATATATATATAGCAAAATATGCATGTAGCTAACTAACTATATTCCTATCCTCCACAAAAGCTTTTGATCCACATGACGGATTGTTCCCAAATTTTCAACACAGACTCTTCTTTATCACCCTATAACGAATATAAGTTCGCAAAACCTTACCCATTCCCTAAATTTCACCGCCAAAGAAGCAAATCGGGCTAAATTAAACTCACGCCATTTTTAACGCCGCTTACGAAGCGTAGATTAAACTTAGCAGTATTTTGAAATAGCTGATATATAAATGGCTGAAGTAGTAATTCAGTAAATTCTATGAGTCACCGACAGTGTCATAAATTGCCCGCTAGCAGGGGGAAGCAATGTTCAACACATTTCAGAATTTTAAGGTTAGCTTTTCGACCTGGGCAATGCTCCACGAAGACTTTTTACCACCCGATAACAACATAAGGGGGTCTTATTCACGAGTGTTGAGTAAAATCAGAGGGGTTGTGCAAAGGATACTCTGTGTAAATGCCACCTAATAATTAAAACTGGCATGCCGTCGGCCGTTTGAACGTGGCGCTGTACGTCATGTATAGTGGGTCTAGAACGTTACCTCCCTGATATCACACCCCTGCCTTTACCCTCCTGCCTTCACGTCCGTAGGATATACTAGGATATTACCTCTGCCATTAACAACTGGAGTTAGGCCTATGCCTTAGTATTTTATCTCTACCATTCATCTCTGAATAGTATGTGTCATCGATTTGTTAGCTTATTGTGTGTGTCAGTAATAGCCTACCATGATGCATATAACAAGTCAAAAAATAAATAGTGGCCTATCATGTTTGACCAGTTTGTGTTGTTCTAAATATCGCCTGTGAACATTGCTCAGCGACTTGGTGGACATGTATCCCTAGAATTTGTAAATGAACCTACACGTAAGAAAGATCGTGACAGTGATGATTGCCAACATTGTCAATGATTTTGCCAATAGAGACGTTTGTGAATATTTACGCGGAATTGCTCACAATCTTCATTTATGAACATATCCGATATTTTGCAAGAAAATGATAACTTTTTAAACTAAATTTTTTTCTGACAGTGTTGTTATAACATGCTACTTATATATAAGCAGGTATCTAAAAAAGCAGTTCATAGTTTAAAACATGCAGAGGGCTTATGACAGGGGGATTATGGCACGGGGGTAATATGATCCTACGGGGGATAATGGCGAGGAGTAATGGCAGGGGGGTAATGTCCTGCTACCATGTATAGGCCTAATAATGGCGCTCATGCAGACAATTCTATGAGTCGCGAAATTGCTCGTTTTCAACTAGCATGGGTAAACAATGTTCAACACATTTCATAATTGTAAGGCTACCTTACATTATTTCGACCCGGGCAACGTTGGGGTATTCAGCTAGTACGGAATATTATAATCAGAACTGTAAACCCAATCATAGACTATATTCCTGCTTAATCAATTTTATGTAGCATTAAGACTTACTACAAGTTTTGTTAGTGTTTTATTTCTTCATGACAGTTAACATATTTAAGCTGCTAAATATGATGTTTAGCAAAAATAAAAAGCTTGCAAATCAATGTCATATATATATATAGCTAAATAAATAGCTAAAGATATACATATATATATATATATATATATATATATAGCTAAATAAATAGCTAAAGATATGCATATATATATATATATATATGCATATCTTTAGCTATTTAGCTATATATATATATATATATATATATATATATATATATATATATAGCTAAATAAATAGCTAAAGATATGCATATATATATATATGTGTATATATATGTATATATGTATATCTTTAGCTATTTCCACCTTTGCAATGGGGGTAGAGCTCAGATGGAGACCCCGGTGTACGCGTGAAACAGATAGGTCCGAAAATCCGATTTTTTGCACGTGCAATATATGGATAGGCCCTTGACATTTTAAATGTTTTGTAAAAATGATACAGAATTTGTTCATCCTTGTTTACAAGCAGAGTTATCAACATTTGCAGATTCCCGACGAAAAAGAGAATGCAAGGGTACTGCGAAGAACACTTGTGGCCTGTATATAGTTGCTGATCAAAGGTTCATCGAAGTTGTTGGAGGAGGAAATTTAAAGGATACAGCTAACAGAATGGTTATATTTCTTGGATTATCTGCTCAGAATTATTAATTTATCTTTGAATTTATATAGCGTATAATGGTTTCAATCTGTATAATTTTTTTTATTGATGAAGTTTTATGACAGGAACTCTAAGTCAGCAATTATCACTCATTATTTGAATGAAGAGCAGATATTTATTCAAAGAGGATTTAATGCAGGACAGACTAGATCTGTACTGATAGGTCTTCTTGTATTCAGTCAAATTATTAGAACAATTGGTTATAATCTGAATGGGTAGCAATAACTTGTGTTTTTAAATGCACTTTTCGTAGTTTTGACTGTTTGCCATTCGACAAAAAATGGTAGACCATTCGGGAAAAAAATGGTATATAAATTTTAGTTGGTTGACAGTGTGTAGGGTTTACTTTTACTTCTACTTCGTTTTGAATTGGTGGAATTATGGATGCCTGCCTATCTCTTTCAGGTGTCCGTGATTGACCAAATCGATCAGATCTACAGAGCTCAGGAGTTTGATGGATGTGGTTCAGGATTTGGGTTTGAAGTGAAGAAAGTGAGTACTTTTCTAATGTTGGCTAAATAATCTGATTTATCCTATTCCTAATAAACTGTTAAATGTTTGATTCATAGTAGATGAATAGTCATTATGTGTGCATGATGACAATTATCTAGATGCCCTTATTTTGGCTTTGTGATTTAGCTTCCAGGCATGGTTTTCCTAAATTTAGACCAGTACGTTACACCATTGACAAGTTTGCTTAAAGTCCTATATAAAATTGCTTGTATATTTTCTCCTTATTTTGTTCTCATTTTCCCTTGTGCCTATTTCATATAAAAATTTTATTTAATTTTAGTACATTTTACGAAAGTTAACATATTTTTTAATTATCAACACCATTTGTGATTTTCTTTCCTACACATCCATGGCCTTATGTTTCTTGTGTAATTTTATTTGGGGTTTTAGGCTTACAAAATCGAGTTATAAGGACATGTTGAGAAGGTGTAAAGTAACTACAGTGAGGAAAGAGGAGCAGAGGAAACATAAATGAAGCTTATTAGGTTATCTCTGCCAAGAGCCATCTTGAAATTAGCATCAAACAATTTTACTTGAGGCAACAGATATAAATTAATGGAGCATTTTGGCAAAATGCTTCAGTTCTGTAGTCTTGAGCTTTGTTGAAAGGCTTGGATGGTAGTACCATCTCAGTGAACATGATCTGCCTCTTTTGAGGAAGCTAGGAAGGATGGCTATTTATAAGGCATTCCAGGTCAACAGATTGCATATCTTTGGAAACACTTAAAACTCCTGTTGTAGCTTGTTAATGTGTTATTCGTTAATATTTGACAGTTGCATTTATTTCCTACATACACTGAAAATTATCCATACACTCAGAATGTGGAATTCAGCTTCGACCAGTTTCTTCAGGTATGTATAGTCAGATTTTGACATTTTTGAATTGTAATGGCATAAGTTTATTACTGTGCAGCTGTTTTAGCTAATGTGGTGTTGTCTTTGACATATCTGAAGAGTTTGCCATCATTTGACAATTCATCTGGCTCAATATAGAGTTTTCACTTTGTCACTTTCTCAATTTCTCCACACCATTTTATACTGTCTCAGTCAAGTTGTGCACTCTTTCTGTATGTACTTGTAATATTTATCATAGATGACTTCACATTGCCATGATGAGTAGTTCTAATTCTGCAATTTTTTACTAAAGGTGAGCATAGTTCATAACTATTATTAAATACTTATTGGAGAGCATGATCGTTTAGTGTGCATGACTGTCAACCGGGAGGTTATGGTTAAAATGCCAACCAGAGCTTCAACTCCACCTGTGCCTCTGACCAACGCTGCTATAATGAGTACACTGACTGTACACCCCTGTCAATGGGAGGATCAGACAGCAATGATAGGACTAGCCAGTGACAGGGTTATCAAAGTATATTGAGAAGACACACATCCAGGGGCGTCACCCACCAGAGATTCGAGGTTGGGGGGGGTAAAAGTCCCTAATGACTAGGGGGTCTGGGGAGCGTCATAAGCCCCCCATGGGGGTGTGGATCAGGGCTCTATGAGCCTGCAAAATTTTGAGCATATGATGCCAAATGGAGTGCTTCTTAGGTTCTTATTTACCTCATATTTTAAAACCATTATTTCGAAACAAAAGTACTTAAATCATCTCGATGTGTGAAAAAATTATATGCAAGAAAACTGAGAATTTAGTTGTTGGAAGGCATTTAGACATTTAGTCATTTGTAGTCAAGGCATTGGAAATTGCAGTGTCTTTTTGGACTTCAACCGCAAGCCATAGTCAGATTATTAAAAGTGAGATGAAGTTAAGTTTTAAAGAACTTGGATGTTGGGGGAGCAAAAGGCCCTGACACCTAGGGGTTTGTCTATCGGAGTCTGGGCAGAGCCCCAGAAGCCGGCACAGTTTTATGCATTTGATGCCAAATGAAGACTATGAAGTACCTGTACATTTTGGGCTCTTGTTTACCACAAATGTGAGTCAAAACCCATCACTTGGCATTTTTGACTTTTTAATTAAATCATATTCTACAATGCATTTGCTTCAAAATACTTTTTGCATATTCGAAACAGCTTTATATAACTTATGTTATACTCGTTTGTATGGAGCCCTTTCACTCTTTATTTAGTATAATCTTAACAACTGAGTCAAAGCTTCAGAATAGTCGTGTCATCAAATATCTTAGCAGCCATTACTTGATCGCCTGGGAAAAAAGTGGTATATTCTGTATAAGATAAGGCATGCCGCATGCGACATCAAAATATGTTTTCTACGGCATATGAAATCTTTGTCGTTCACCATTGAAATCATGCATATTTTAGCAATGCAAATCTAGACACCACATGCATTAAAAGTCATTTTTATCCAACCAAATATTTGAATTCAACATTTGATTTTTTTATTTCAGATATTGAAAGTAGACATATTGTCTTGTAAAAATATACCAAAAAACAATTTTATGGGTTTTTGACCCCTCTCGCCTATTTCAACATTTATCTCAATAACTAGGAGTGGCGGTTTTGACCCCACGCCTCACAAATATTTCCACTATTATTTTGAAATAAAAGTACCTAAATTATATAACACGATTTGTGTCAAAGTTTGACTATATAATTATGCAGAGGACCTCTATTGTGAAATGTCAAATTACAAATCAGAATAACCGTTTCTCGTAGATTCTGAGACCCAGCATGGGCCGGGATGTGTGCAGCTCTCCCCGTGGGGACACTAAGGCTAGGTACCCACCCTCATATGCCAAGTATTATGTGACAATGAAGTTGCTAGCACCATTCCCTTGGCTGCTTCAGGGATGGCTTACAATATCAACCTTCTATTACTACTATTGTTAATTCATTACAAGATTTATGTATTACCTCTTCAAGCTCGCTACTCTGAGGTGCTTCTGACTCCAGCACGGCTAAATGGAACCGTTTTAATGATAGAGTAGAAGACGTCAGAATGGACCATGGAGAGCAGTGCAGCACCGATTGGAGCTTGTCTCATGAGGTCTGACAACCGAGAAGACCTGGTTCTGTCGTTTAGATATACAGGTGAAGGGGACAAGGAGCACTCCTCGCTCCACTGAGCAAAGGGAGCTATGACCTTTGAACTCTGGTGCCGGGTTGGGGCAGCAAAGCTCACACAGGTAGGCTGGAGCTGGTACTGCCAGGCTAGAGTGTCAATCCGGAATATGATTCGCTGGTGGAAGGGAAGCCAGTCTACAGAGTTGTGTGGTCTGGAGACAGCGTCTCGAGCTCTAGACAGTTTTTTAGTGTCTCGGTCTCGGAAGCCTGCTGTCTCGGTCTCGGTCTTGCGGTAGTGTCTCGAATTTTTAGAAATTGTCTTGAAGTGAAAGTCTTGTTCTGTCTCGAACAAGCGGTCTCGATAAGTTTCGTGTTAACTGTCTTAAAATCTTGCGCTAGAAACTGAAACCGGAATCTACGAGAAACGGTAATTCTGTTTAACGCGCGAGTCACATGATACTGAAATCAATTCAATTGGAAAATTGTGTGAGAGAGAACCTGAAATTGTGAAGTTTGCGTTTTTGCAATTTGAAGTTATTGACAAAACAATAGCTATGGCGTGCCGTTTGTCATTGATGTAAAACCACCATAGACCCTAACCGAAACGATCGGAACAACTTCAAGTTTTTCAGGGTGAGTAAGGTAATGCGCAAATTTATAATTTCGTTTGGTATTTGGTATCGAATTTGCTTGTTTAAAATCGTTTAGAATATTTCATACGTGTCTATTAAGGCCTTCTTTATACTATTCAGATGAAGATATATCGAAAAAGACAAAGCACTGCAATGTATAAAAACCTAACTCGGGAATTGGTACTATAGGCCTATGCATTATAAGTTTCAAATTGAAATTACAAATGAACCTTATTCCTGAAAACTAATACATTAGTAGTTTACAGTCTTTTATATAAGATCACTTGTCTTTTACTGTCTCGTACTGTCTTGAACCTAGTGTCTCGGTCTTGGTACCTCTCGGTCTCGGCACCTCACTGTCTCAGTCTCGTCTTGGTCTTGAAGTTTAAATTTCAATTACACTGTCAATATAGAACGCCTAACATGTAACATGTAGCCATATACATGGCCGGTTCTACGGATACTTCCTATGAGACGTGCAGCGGAGTGCTTATCCCGATCCAGGCAGCCCAGTCGGGAGCCCAGTGTATAGTGAGCTGCACTTTGTTCAAGTGGAGCCATGAAGGAGTGAAAAAGAGTAGCAATATCGTTAGGTGTAAGCAAGCAGGTGATGGTGTGGAGCTGGTACAGCTGGTAGTAGGAGTCACGGCAGACATTGACAGAAAAGTACTATGAATAAAATAGGCAGCAATGGTGGTTAACCTCAACCTAGCAAGATTTGCCTAGCCAGATCAATCAATCATGAATACTTGATAAATGCTTGATAAATACACCTGCAGTTGACGTGCTCATGCTACTATCATCTGAGGCGTCTGAGATCTATCAGAAGAAAAGTATCCTCTCCTGTATTCACAACAATAGTCCATGTCTTCATCTGTTGTCGCATTGAATACTGCTGGACTTCCCAAGGCACGCTTATCTTCCCTGCAGCCGCTTATGAACTTTGCAGCCAGATGCATTGCTCGTCTCCCTCGCTACTCTCTCATTTCTACCTACATGATCAACGTCCTACACTGGCTACCAATTCCCTCTCACATCCAATACAAGGTACTCCTCTTTGTCCTTAGAACTCAACAGGGTAAAGCTCCTAAATATCTCTACGACTTAATGCGAAAACCTCTCTGCTGTCTCCTCCCGCCCTCTTCGGTCTGCGGATCAATTTGATCTTCTTGTTCCACGGGCACGGACTACTATAACTCAACACCGCGCCTTTGCCATTGTGGGCCCTTCTATGTTGAATGACCTGCCCCCTATTATCGGTAGCAAGCTTCTAAGCGGGCTCCCACCCTCATCCTTTCATTGCCTGAAGACCTTTTTATTTCCTCGGGGCTGTCACGCTGAGAGCGCTTCTGAATAGCTAATACTAAAGAAGCGCTATATAAATAACCAGATACGATACGATACGTGTAGCATGTAGTCAGATGTATTGTTATTATCGTTATCATCAGTGCGAGTCGCAACTTCACTTAAAACTGTGTTTAAGTCACTGGAACATGCTCTGAAGGTATTTATTACTTATTTTACCTACAAAACCTTGCTGCATTTTCAATTGCAAAGTTCTAACTTAGAGACACTTCAGAAACACACTGTTGTGTTTGCTTTTAGGCTTTTTGCACTGATGAAAATTTGCGTAAAGTTTGCCTTGGTCATGTCTTCACCTACCAGTCATTCCCTGATGGCAATGGTTTTGTCCTTGGACTAGCATACACTGGGAATTCTGACCCTTACAGAAGAGGTGGCATCTGTTCCTATAATTGTAAGCACCTTATATTTTGCCTAGTATCTCACAGTTGAAATTTCTGGTGTCTTATAGGTTGACGCCTTTTCAGTGGAGTGAAGATGATGTACAGTTGACGAATCATTAATCCAACATGATTTCAAATTAGTATCCGCTTGTTGCTGAATATAAATATAACTGGTTGGTGTAAGAGACTTTACCCTAATTCGCCTTCCTAATAATGTCTGAAAACTTTCCTACGACTTTCTGTTTCTGATCCCAGATTCCTTTCTTTTGCGTTCGATGCACAGTTTACGCACAGTTGGCCTATGGTTAAGAATGAGTCTTGTAAAGCAGTGTTCTTCTACCTTTTCACACCTGCGGACCGAGGAAAATGGGAGAAATATTTCACGGGCCGGCTGTTAGTGTGGCATCTGCTGCTGCTTATTTGTCAGAAGATACGATATACGTGGCCATGGTTCACTACAATAAAACCAAGCTTTAAATGCTCCTTATCGTGCTGCCTAACAAAGTTACCTTTCTTTTTGGATTGATATTGCACATTAAAACAATCAACATATTTTCTTGCTTGGTTTCTTCAAAACTTTAAGCACTAATACTTGGCAAAGGTCTAATTGTCGTTACAATCACTACTTTTTTCATAAATATTGTCCTTGCCTCGACTGAAGAAGGCTAAAAGGTGTTACTGTTTGCCTTTTTTGTTTCCATTATGTATGGTGTAAAATTTTACAAAAGAAATATCTTGCTTTCTTAAATGCCACAACACAATAGGCCTACTAGGCTACTACAAAAAACACCAGTCAACTCGTGATGACGTAAATTTTGAAAAAAACATAGATATTGTAAACTAAATGCCAGAAGGTAGATAAATGATGCATTTCACACATAATTATACAGGATGCATTAGTCACCAAGAGGCGTTCTTATTGCACTGTTGAACTGTAATTTTAGTTTTGAATTGTGAATAAAAGTACAATGATATTGCAGGAAAAATGAATTTATGAAATAATTATCCTGAAATTGCGCACCTTCTAGAAATTTCTTGCGGACCAGCAGAAAGTTTCTGCTAACCGACACCGGTCTGTGGACCACTGGTTGAAGAACACTGTTGTAAAGCTTTTAAATTTTAAATTTTTCAATTTAAGATTTAAATGCATTTAAAGCAATCAAATGTCTGTTAATTTACTCAGCTGCAGAGCCCAGAAACTGTGGATTAACCACGTATAAAGGACGAAGAGATGTGGTTGCTATGCAGGCACAACTAGTCACGGCACACGGTAACTCACTGTTTCTTCATACCAATACCAAAGATTTTTATTGAGCACACACGCACAGCACACGGTCAATCAAAACAAGTAAAAATATGTTCATGTTGTTGGATATGTGTGTGGATGAATCCTATATTATACTGTTAGTCAGTAAGTACTTGTACTGGAAGAGATGATTTTGCTTATCGTCTCTTCCAGTGGTATATGGCGGCGAACGGTGATAACTTGATGTAGGTACATGTAGCTGGCATTTACTCTTCGATGCGTGAAAGTTCATTTGAGCCTGGGAATCAGCAAAGACTTTTTGATGTTACGATTTTTGTATTAAAATGCAGACGTATATACACAGCAAACTGGTTTCAATAATATTAAAATGTCTTGATCCGCCCGCAGTCAAATTGCTTTGGAATCACTCCCTCTCTACCATCGCCATGCCCTTGTTCATAATCTCCCATAATGTCTGTCTTTCTATTTATCCCTCTATCTCTTGCTGTCAGATGCTCAAGTCTGGTAATGCGCTGGGTGTTGTATTAATTGAGACGCTTGAACTAATAATAGTTACTATCACATTTAAACTAAATAATACACTACAGTACTTATATGCAGTCTTGTTTCTCAATCAGTATTACTAAGTCTGTGAGCAGACTCTGCTGCAAAGTGCTGCATGTGATCGATGGTATAATGCATACAGAGAAAACATTCATGTCCTTCTTGTCTTCGTGTTAGTTTGTTACCTTACCACCATCTCTGCACCACGAGTCCTGTCAAGGCATAGATCCGTTAGGACCAGTTTGTTGACAAACTGCCAATGAATATGCATATTCCTCCTGTCAACGACCTTTCAAGTCCAAGGAAGTCCAGCCTCATGCATAGTAATAGCAGCCGCCTATGCAAATGCATATTGATTAGATGGGCGGTCTGGTTTTCGACCCCGAAGTTGACAACTTCTAGTGATGCTATGAGTGATTGAGGGTTTTTCTCAGAGATGGTAATCATCTTGTAGATGTAAGCAAGCACCCCTTGTAGGGGTGTTTGCTTACAATTGCATTATGCTTCTGGTGTCCTGTACAGTTTCAAGACAAGATCCTACAGACTATTTACCTTCTAAGTTATTCTTTAAAACTCTTGTCATTATAATACATATAAGGAAGTTTTAATGTTGTCATAATATTTAGCACTGTTGTTTCTTTCAGAATTTGGTACGTGTTAAATCTTGACTGGGATTTGGAACAAAAACAGCGTGCAAGCTGCTTGTTTAAAAGGAGATATATTTTATTTCATTTTTATTATTATGATGCACTGGTGGTTTTTATGCAACACAATATATATATTACCAGAAAAGTTTTGGGAAATATTCAGCATAGGTTTAAAGTTTGTTTTAAGGAATTGACACTTTTTTGTTTTCTAAGGAAATGATTACTCTACCATTACTCTAATCCACTCTACCATGATAAAATGACCAAGTGGATATGGTTAAAAAATCCTGCACATTTATGTCTTGTATTCCTTCTGGTTATGAGACGGGCTGTTATCATAATAAAGTATCGCAATACTAGGTATAATTGATACTTTTTTCAAACCAGCATATAGGGATTTGATCTAAAGTTCTAAACACTTGTTTCTGTGCAATGCTTCTTTTCACTACTTCAAAGATGCTGCATTAATGATCTTCAATGTACATTCATATTTGCACAGGAACCACCAGCAGCTACATCATTTCTCAGATATGACAGTGAACCAAGTGGGGCTTCACTTGTCTTTCACATGGCCCCATGTGTAGGACATGCATACCCATATAGAAATACTGTCCTATTCTCACCATATCCTGCACATCAGTTATTGTTGTTGTTGTGGATGTACCGAATATTCACTTCTGAGAAAAATTGTGGGAGGAATAGCTATTCGGTATTCAGCCGAATAGTAGCGGCCTGACTTAATACAAATTGTGGTCACGTGACATCTGTTTTTACACATGCAGCTGCTCTGTGGAGTGGATTGAAGTAACTCTCTCTTTAACATAATATATGCTGTGATTGCAGCATATGTTATGAAATTTTTTTGCATACATTTGAAATTTTGAAATTTTTTGGTACACGTATTTTGTACACTATTTGACTATTCGTATTTGTATTCAGCTGAATAGTTGGTCCAATTATTCGTATTCGACCTGTCTTTATTTCTGCAATTCCTCTCAGACATGAACGCGTGCCTCTCCAATGCCCCTATACAGCTGCAGATCCTTTCTGTCAATTTTAATGAATTGTCCTCCAAGCTGTGCTTTTTATTCTGCAAGAAATGTTTTGCTGTATTACACTTCTTGAAGATAGGATTCTTGTCTTGAACTCTGTGTTTTTTTCACTTAAAGCTAAATTGGTAGTGTGACAACTAATTCCAGATCCTACCAAGCACATTTTATAGTTTATATGTGATAAGTTATGATGTCATGTTGAAAGTGTCTGGGACAAGTACTGTATATTTTTATTTCTATATAAAGGACACAACTGGGGCTCTCCTCACGATTCTGGCGACTCTGGAAACTGTGTTCCTTCAGTATCTGATGGTGGACGATACCTGATGTATCCAGTTTCAGTTGGCGGTGATGACAAGAATAATCATGTATGTGTGACTTTAATCATTTTTTTTAAATCCCTAAGTGTTTAAGCACATGTCTATGGTGTAACTTTAACAATTAACAAATCATTACTTATAATTGTTTTGCATGCCAGTTTTACCTGATAGAAAGAAAGTTCGATCTTAATAAACAAACTCAGAATTCTATCATTGAATGTGCTGTCTCATTGGTGAATTTAAATCTGGAGTGAATTAATTTGGTGTTGACATCACAGCTTCTATTGTGAATTGGTATAACCTGCCTTTCCCGTTACTCTCACATCTCTACCTTTATGTTTGATTAACTTTATCAGCTCCGTCTCCATGATCGCAGTTTAAAATCCTTGTTATTATCTTCTCGGCTCAATGGAGTCTTGCCTAGAAATATCTGGTTAGTGTAATACTTTGCCCTCATTTAGTTTCTTCCTTCTGTCTACTTCGTTTGTCCAATAGATTTGACCTCTTGGTTCCCATGCTAGAACTACAATGGTTCAGTCTAGATCCTTTGCTTCAATTGGTTCCTCTCTTTGGAATAGGGTTGTTAATATCGATTTTTGGGGCAAACGATTATTGGATTTTAAAAACCGATTTAAAACCGGTTGTCGGATTTTAAAAACCGATTTAAAATCAGTTATTGGATTATATTGGTGTTCTTAGAAAAATATTGTAAATTATAATATGACACAACAATGCACGTTATTTTATGTATTACGTATCGCAATGCAGCATCAGCACTTGGTACCGAAGTTTTTAGGACACATTGTTATCTGGAACAAACAGTATCCCACAGCACTTGACTCTCACGCTCTCCCTCACGTGCTTTAAAGCTTGCTGCTGTGGTTATGTATTGGCCGCTAGTGGGTTGCACGCTGAGTTCGTTGTCCATTAAAAAAAACCCACCGGCAGTCGCTTTGCCCGCTCCCTCTCTCGTCTGTGAGATCTCCCTCTGCACGGATCAAATTTGAGTGCCTTGCGGTCAGCTCTTCTGTCTATCGTCGTCGGCTTGGGTTACCCATCCCCTAGTGCTCCTTCCCCCAGTAGGCTTGTTTGTACTAGAGGACTGTTCACTAGCGCAGCTATTACCTTGTTGGAAGACGCGGCCTGGAATATTTCGCTTAGTCACGTCTGTACCTTTGAAGATGAGCCCATTTCTATGGGAACTAATCCGGAACAAGTGAGATAAAGGCGGAAAAAATTCGATTATCGATTTGCAACTGACAGGAACCGATTATCGTTTTCAAAACCGATACCCGGATTTCCAATTATCGTTTAACATCCCTACTTTAGAACATGCTTCAACTGGTTGCTCTACCATTCTATCTCTTCTTTTTTGCTTTTCTCAAACCTGTTTTTTCTCGTAGTCCATGTGCACTGGAGGCGCTTCTTTACCCTGCTAAAGGCACTTTACAAATGCTTAGATGCCATACAATATAGATTAAATTTGTACAATATATGCTAAAGTCTTAATGGCAGTGCAATTTTGCAATTCTTATGTGTTTCTGGCATTGTGTTTTAGGTGTTTTCACCATGTTCCAGGATATCAATTGGTGGTGTATTGGAATCAAAAGCTTCTTGCTTTGACAGTATATTTTTTTTATTTACAGTCTATAGTTTAACCGTTTAACGGTAAGCTGCATAGGTTTTCTCATGCATTTGGTGCATGCTTGCCAGTGAAGAATTGAGCCAGTTGGTTGGTTAGTTGCTGATTTACAATACTATGTCATAACATTGATGACTATCAGTGTCCTCCACCTTTCTCCAGGCTTGGGTCTAGCACTACCACAGGTGGGGTTGTTTGAGCAAGTACTTACGTTGGTAGCCTTTCTTATATCTGACAAGAATACTTCATATGGTATAGAATACTTAAATTGATCACAATGTACATGAACAAATCTTTCTAATTGTAGGATATCTGCAATAAATAACTATTTAAGCATGATGATAAGATATGTGTGATGATGTCTTCTTTTGTGAAAAGGTTACTTGATTTTAGCCAGTAGGATAAGAATCCAAAGATCAGGTCTTCACAGTGCTCCACATTATTTACCATTTCCTTGCTTGTACGAAATTTACTGTGACATATAATAAACTTATCTACAAAATATGACTAGATATTGTTACCCTTCTAGATATCTGTCTAGAGACTGAGAACTTTTTTGGGGTCATATCATAGTTGAAGCTACATCATCAGATGTCAGACTCCTTTTCTCCATTTTACACAACCCCAAGCATGTTCTTCACCAACTACTTCCTCCACTCTGTCCCCACTCCATGCGCCAATTAAACCCTAGAGCACACAACCATATTCTCCCACCCAGAGACTACTCAATTTATCCCCAGATCATCATACAAAAACATTTATGTACTAGTTTGTTATTAATTCTAGCTACTATTGTTCATCACTGTCGCTCTTGTAAGCTTTCTGCGTTATTGTCAGATTGTGTTATTTCTAAATAAACGAATATATATCTATCTAGCTTAGTGGGTGCTTTCGAAAAGCATGTAGAGATACTTAGAGAATGCAATGAAAATGTTTGCCTACAATAACAGTGAATTTGCAGTCATAGAGGTTGAATCAGAATGTTACCACCTGACAGTCTGTGGTTTGTGATATCTGGAACAATTTTGACCAAGCATACAAAAGTACATTCTTCATTCAATCATTTGTTAACATGACACCCTAGTTTGATGACTGTTGCAATTAAAATGTTTGAACAGATTATTTTGAAACGACATTGTTATATTTAGTTGCATTTAATGTCTTGTCTTATGTTATATACACCAAAGTGTGTAAATACAGTTAGATTCGTTTGGTGTTGACATCATAGCTTCCATCGTGCATTGTATTAGTCTACCTTCCCCACTGCTCTTCATCTCTACCTTTATTGTTGATGAACTTCATTCATTTATACTGAGCATTTATATATAATACCCCTTCAAGAAACTACTCATGAGCTCAAATTGGCTCTCTCTCCATGGTTGCATTCAATATTTAATTCCTAAGGCTCAGCGGGGTCTTGTCTGATTGACTTGATAATTCATTCGCATTCTGCTTCCTCCCTCCGTCCACTTCACTCGACCTTTCGACCTCAATCCTTTGCCTCAACTGGAGCATGCTTTCTCCTGTTTGCTCTATTATTCTATCTGGTAGCATATTCACTAGAGATTACACTTACTTACTTTGTATGTCTCTAGCTATAGAAAGTTCCTGAAATACATGACCCTGGGGACAAAAGATTCATTTTCTCCGATGAGGACCTCAGAAACAGGCATAACCACTGCAACGCAACAGCACTCCGCTTTTCCACTGTCCTACTGGGATTCAGTTTCTTAGTTTCTGTTTTTCAGAGCAGAAGGATATCTTCTGTGGGAACTATCGCATAGACACTGAGGAAGAATGTGATCCTGGGGTCGACGTTGGAACTGGTGGCGACCTCTGCTGTACCAGTGATTGCAAGCTGAAGCCAAATGCTCAATGTAGTTAAGTAGCTCATATCTGATTATCTTCACATGTTCATATACACCACTTGTATGATGCATCTCATATGCGACACATATTGGAAAATCTATCCCATGTCAAATCATCACTTTATTGCTTTGTAGTCCCTTTATTGCATTGTGTTGTATCTGTTCGGTAATTAAGCATTTCTCACAGCGTAAACCCTTCAGGAGCGCTTCCAGTGCAATGTACTCCTGAAGAAAAGTAAGGTTTTGAGGTGAGACAAGAAGGCAGAGATGCAGCCAGGGTAGGTGGTAGAGCACAGAGAGGATGGAAGTCCATTCTATAGAGAGTGACCGATGCAGAGAGAGGACCTGGATTTAGCCATTGTGGTTCTAACACGAGGAAGAAAAAGGTCAAGCCAATTGCGAGATCTGAGAGGACGCAGCAATGTGGCAGAAAGGGAACAGGAAGACTTTTAGAAAGACCTTTTAGAGAAGACCCAGCTGAGGTTTAAATACCTGTTGCAGTACTTGGATGCACTAATGGAGAGGTCGGTATTTCAATTCATTATATTGTGTTGGATAAATGTTGCAACCAATGCCAACCATACCATATTTAAGAGGTATGCAGCTGCATCCGGTGTTGTTTCATCATTAGATTATTTTATCAGTGCGTTTATCCCCATTGGCTTTTATTCCTGCCTGGCCTTCAGTTGCTATCCGGCATTTTATAAATTTCTATGCTTATGATATATCAATTTTTTTGATCGTACTTGCAAATTTTGTCTGTACATATCGTGCAAATGCAGACGGCTGATTAAAAGAATATGTTTCTTACATACCTATGATTCGCTATTTCTTTTGTCTGGCAATTAGTTTTATTTCATGTTAACTCAGACTAGGCCTTTTAAACAAATCTTTCATTTCTGTTTAGAATGAAATCTTCTCAATTCGAGTTTCTGTGTGTATTCATTGTCAGTTTTTATCTTACAGTGACAAAAATCATTTATGCTGCGATAATATTTGTCAAGCTATACCAGAAGCTGCTAAAGTGAAATGCTTCAATACATCTGCTGATGTTTGTCAGCATGACAGTTACTGCAAGTATCCTTTTGTATGTAACCAACCTAGCTAATATTAATTTGTACATGCAGAAGTTTTAGGCGTACAAGTATTAGTGGTAGTGGTAAAAGAAGTAGTTGTAATAAGAATAAAAGTAATTGTAGCAAATGTGTTGGAAGTAGTGGTGGTGGTAGTGATGGTGATAGTATCTGAAGTGAAATAATTAATGATTAAAATAATAATAATAATTAGGGCATTTTCTGGCTACAGATTCTTTGTTGTCTGATCATCTACTACTACTACCATCGTTACTACAGAGTAGCTTAGCTTGCATCCTCTTGGACTCTTGTTGCCTCTGTCCTTTACCACTATCACGTCAAGAGTGTACTAAAAGTGACGGGAAAGACAATGCAGGTCATCATTAAATTGTTATGGTTTTTTGTCTTGTCATATAGGAAGTGCCTATACATATAGTTACTTTCTCTACAATAAAAATGATGCACAATCGACTTTGGTAATGAAATGTGTGTGCAGTCACTATATATCTATTTTCATTCACTTTTAATAAATACTTTGGGCCTTTCACAACTCTTTGTGCATTTTTTAATGGACTGGATTTCTACTCTTAGGGGCCGTTCGCATATTATATAACGCATAAAATCTCAATTTTTGACCCACCCCTACCCCTAATAACGTTATATAACAGCAGCTGTGACCCCTCACCCCTATATTATATAACAGATATGCTACCTACCCCCCTACCCCACCCCAATCTATGAGCATATTAAAAGACATACAATCGACATAATTGTATTGCCTAATTTGAAACTTTTATAAAAACACCATTTTTTTCCCTCCTGTTTTGCACTAGAAATGAGGATTACAGTATCACACAGAATCGATTGGTTAAATGTTGCACTATCAGGTATTTATCGATAAGTTTGTGGAACAACTTTGCCTATTTAATAGCGCATGATACTGAGTGTATACTACGACTACAATTGTGTATTTAAGAAAAACATATATAAACGGTTTACTCGTAGGCCTACCATAGAAAATGAAATCAAACATCTTGATAATACCTAACTAAATAATTATTTCAAGTGAATTAATTTTAATTTAAACCAGAATCAAAACAAATCACACAGGATTGAATTTAAGAGCGTTTAAAGCTATGCACAGGAAATTGTTAAAATTGTAATCAGAAAATTCTTAAAAGTGGATTTATAAGTAATGAATCAATTCACCAGGTGACAGCTGGCTGGTGGTGCTAGTTTAGGTTCACAACGTCTTGTGAACTTCGATTAAAAAAGGCCAGTGGTACATGGAATTTCCGATTGGCAGGCAAACAGGCAAAATAGCATAAGCTGAAAAAAGTTTGTTATATAACAAAACCTTCAACCTAACCCCCCACCCTACACAATATAACGCTAACAAACAGGAACCCACCCACCTACCCCTTGAGCATTATATAATATGTGAACAGCCCCTTAGTAAAAAAAACTTCTCATTTAGATGTTTCTGGGCTTGTGTTGTTTATAGACTAATCATCTTTGCGCCATTGACTAATAATGCTTTGCACATTTAATTAAGTCCATCCAACTTTAATCGTTGCAATTTGCCTTGAACCAAATCAGTTATATGTTATTAGTAATGATTGTGATTCAATTTCTGTTAGAATTATGGTATAAGATAAGTACTAACAACGACATATTTAAGGAATTTTATGGGTTCAAATCCCCAAAATAAATATATTACTTTTATTATGACCTAAAATTGTAGAAAATATCACGAAGTTCAATATAAAAATTCCAAAACTAAACCCCACATGTTTCCTTGACTATGTATCTGATTAATAATTATTACTGTATTCATAAAAAGAATCAGAATTTCATTTGATAATGGCTTAAGTTGCACCTCGTTTCCCCCTACTATCCTTGGCTCTCTCATGGCTCCAATTCTCCACACCATCCTTATATTTGTCTGACTGTATTTCTGCCAAACCTAGGCATTGACCTGGTACTGATCCTACATTTTTGACATACTGTGATGAATAGTTAGTTCCTGCAACTGTGCTCTTTGAATGCTGTAAAAATCTCGAAGTTATGATCATTAACACTTTGAACCTGGGACCCCGCTATAGCGGGAAGCCTTATAATCGTAATCCTCGGTTTCCCACAATAGCGGGATGGGCGTATCAACTTATATCCCAGGGTACAACAATGGTGGTATATGTATGTATGCATGAATGCATGTATGTATGTATGGATGTATGATTGCATGTATGTATGTATGTATGCATTGAATATGTATGTATGTAATGTATGTATGCACGGACGTATGTATGCATGTATTGTGTATATGATTATATATATGAGTGTATGTATACATGTGCACATGTATGTATGTATGCATTAGGTATGTATGTATGTATGCATGCATGTATGTTTGAGTGTGTGAGTGCGAGCGTGAATGCATGCATGTATGTATGTAATACTATGTATGTATGTATGTAATACTATGTATGTATGTAATACTATGTATGTATGTAATACTATGTATGTGTGTATGTATGTATGTAATACTATGTATGTATGTATGTAATACTATGTATGTATGTATGTAATACTATGTATGTATGTATTTATGTATGTATGCGTGCATGTATGTTTGTGTGTGTGTGCTTGCGAGCGTGCATGCATGTATCTATATATGTATGTATGTTTGTATGTATGTAGGATATGTATGTATGTATGTATGTATGTATGTATATATGTAATGTATGTATCTATGCATGCATGTATGTATGTATATATCATGTAAATATCAACGACCTTCCTAACATATCATCTGTTCTTCACTTTGTTCTTTTTGCAGACGATTCAAATGTTTTTTATCTCATAAATCCTATGATGGACTAATTAGAATTCTTAATCAGGAACTTGCGCTAGTATCGGATTGATTTAAGGCAAATTAAATTATCCCTCAATCTGACAGAAATAACTTATATTGTTTTTTGCTCCCACAGGAAATCAATACAACCACAGAGGGGAAAGATTCAAATTGATAATATTGACATTCCACAAGTAAAATCCGTGAAATTCCTTGGAGTATATGTAGATCAACACATTACTTGGAACGAACACATTGAACAAATTGCACTAAAAATTGCAAAGAACGTAGGGATATTGAAACGAATATCTTATCTACTGCCTACAAATATTATGCTTATATTATACTATTCCATGATATATCCCTACATTTCGTATTGTAATATGATTTGGGCCTCATATTATGATTGTTGACTACTAAGAATACAAATCCTACAAAAGAAGATAATTAGATTAATAGCCGGATTCCCCTATAATTATCATACAAAGCAATTATTTGATAAGTTTGGCATTCTAAAACTTACACAAATTAGGCAACTCCAGATCAGTGAATTTATGTATAGGTACACTTAACAATAAATTACCTAGCTCGCTGGCTAATCTTTACAACCTAACCTCAGACATGCACTCCTACAACACGAGAATTCTAACCTCATACAGAAGTGAATTTGTTTGTACTAACTCCTGTAAATTTTGAATTAGATGTTCCGGACCATAAGAATGGCATTAAATACCTCAGCGCCTTCACAATATTCCAAACTTAAAGTCTTTCAAGCATCTCTTGAGAACATGGATTACTGAGCAGGACGTTTAATTGGATTCCTACATTGCTTATTATGTTTAAATGTGTTTATTATGTTTGCTTCTGTTTAACTCTGTTATTATATAGTGAAGTTTCATTGTCAATTCTTAGCCATCTATAAATTTTTCCATGTACAAGTATATAGGTGTTCCTACTGGGTCTCCTCTTGTTTCCATCAAAATGTTAAACATGCATATTGTCAATTGATGTACCATGTAGGTCTGGAGCAATAAAACTGATGGTTATGTATGTGTGTATGTATGTATGTATGTATGCATGTATGTATGTGTGCATGCATACATAAATGCATACATACATGCTTACTTATATTCATGGCTAAGATGTGCTCAGGAACCGAGGGTCCATGGGTTACTACTTCAGGAAGTCAGGGTTCAAAGAGGTAAATATTATATTGTTTTACGATCAGTATGAACGTATATCCGTTCTGATTTTTTTATTTTGTCGAACCACATTACATGGTCCACAAATTCCTCTCCTTCAAATGCTTATTAAACTTGTCTTGAGTCATGTTGCAACCACATTTCACTCTTTAATGGCAAAGTGCATTGGTTTCCCAGTTTCCCAGTCACTTTTTAGTCCACATTCACCTCACTCAGTTGTTAAAAGAATTATTTTAATAATTTGCTACATGATTGTGCATTATACATGCTTGAAACATTCGGATTTCTATAAGTTATGTTGAACATTGTTTGTAGTTGTTAAATTCTTTGACTACTTAAATTTGTGCAGTGGACTAAGTGGAACTTGTCCAAGTGCAACTTCAAAGCCAAATGGGACAGAATGTTTCAATAGGTAAAGCTTGAACTGTGTTTGTTTTAGATTAAATTTTATTATTTTGTTTATTGTTGCCTTCTGTCCTTCCTTCAGTTCCAAATTCAGTCGTCAGAAAATTGTGATTCAGACTTATTGTATAAGTTGGCAGATTTATAACTTCAGACGGTTGGCACTTGAAAGGTTTACATTAATGTCCTGTTTTAGCTCAACTCAGGTTTTGTATTTCAAGCTGAAGATGGGTCAATCACCTTTGGGAAATCTGGTTTATTAATACAATAAGCTCCAGTTTTGAACATTTGTGTATGTTTAGACAAACCCATACATTTGCATTTTGGCATGTACTGTTATTCTAGTATGTAAAGTTATATGGCACTACTTACTTATCAGTTACAAATGTATGATCCAAGACCTTGGAGACCTTCCAAATGGATATTAGCACACTAGTGTGGCTCTAAGCAGGGGTGTAAGAAGCGGGGGGCAGGGGCATCGGCCCCCCAGTTTCAAAACGGGGGGGGGGCAAAGCCCCCCAGTTTTAGTGCTCAGTGCTCCTCATGTGCCCCCCAAATCGGTTCTTTTTCAAGTTTCTTTTATGGCTCTTTAAGATGACTTTTGTTAAGATAATTTGTGCCCCCCATTTTTCAAATTTCTGGGGAGCAACATTCAAAAAGTGGGTGGCACAATATTTTAGAAATTATGCCCCCCACTCTCAAAACCTTGTTACACCTGTAACTCTAAGTCATATTGTGATTGACTCAAAGTAGAAAGTTTGAGGCCTTCTCAGTGGATGGTGGTACGTTTTGTTGTTTATTAAGAAAATAATGTGTGTAGGTTTGTAATTGCCAAAAACAATGGCGCTAAAGCATCCTATGCCGAGATTATTAACTATATTGATTCTAGGCACAATATGGGGTACAGGATATTTTGTCTTGTAACTTGAAAGTAGGGTGTAGTGAGCAGCTGAACGTTCTTTACAGATAGACATGTATTATCATACACCAGTTTTGTCTGCTTTCTACACACATGACTTCGTAGTTTATACATTTGTATAAATCTGTGCTTGCTAAATTTAAGGATTGCATCATTTTAAATGATTACATTTTGTTACAACACATTTATGTTACTCTATCACTCTTATATTTTTCTGTGCAGAGGGATATGTGTGCTTGGAGTTTGCAGGAGCCTTTGTGAAAGTGTAGGCCGTACAACTTGCAGCTGTGAAGAACGTAAGTGTACATTTTGCGATTTTGAATGTTTTGGTTAGACTGACTTTGTCAGTCTGGGTAATTGCCTCTTGTTGACAGCAGTTTATCAATCTTAGGTCAATGCCTTGGGGTGGCAGTGTTTGGTCAGTCTGGGTCAGTACCTTGGGGTGGCAGTGTTTGGTCAGTCTGGGTCAGTACCTTGGGTTGGCAGCACTTGTTTGGTCAGTCTTGGTCATGGTTTTGTTAGTGTGGGTCAGTGTCTGGGGGACTTTACATTAAGACCTTTGTGGTCAGTGTCTCCCAGTTGCGGGTGTTTGTGCCAGGGGACCTGCCATGATATATACATACAGACATTTCTACTTGGGAATATTGTTATTTATACATATATATTTTATAATAATTTTCTAACTGACATACCACAGTATGATTGCTAGTATGGTACGAATGTATGACGACATTATGTACGAATTTAGCTGTTAACATCCGTGCAAGGTGGCGATTATGTCATAACCAATGCTGCTGCCTAGCAACAGAAGGATTAGTCTAATGTTTTTGTTCTAGCTGGGACATATATATGTATATATATATATATATATATACATATATATATATATATATATATATATTATCTTATTATGCACATGGGTACTTTTCAGACTTGAGAGGAAGTGTAGTGTAGCCTTTGAGTACTGGACTAGTTGCTTCATTACAGGTGCCATCTGATTACCATGTGAGCATAGTTAGGCATTGGTTCTAAGAAGTCGATAGATATGATAGTAATGGATAATGTAAAGATACGATAAAATGAAGTTATATAATAATTGCTAACTATGAAGCAGAGTTATATTATTGCAATTCTTCTCTATTGAGCCATGTGCAATACAACTGCCTCTGATTTCGACCTTCTTCCTAAGTTACCCAGAGTCCAGAAGTGCACATGCCTCAATTGCACAATTATTTTATTTTTATTTTATTTCCGAAATTTGATACTGCCCTTATTTCAACATTTTTTGCTCAGAAGTAAATACACACACCTCAACGGCGCATTTGCAGTTGTATTGCAGAGCAAAGGACTTGCTCAAGGACTTGTCACTGTGTAGGGACACAGTGACTCCCCAGACGAGGGTTGAACCCGCTTGGTCAGCACACACTGAACGTTTCGGGCTGACCGTTCTCACCGATCGGCCACTGTGTCACAGTTATGCAGTTAATTGCAGTTATGTTGCACAGCAATTGTGTGAAGGACTTGCTCAAGGTCCCTACACAGTGATTGCCTCAGATGAGGCCGACCGCTCTAACCAATGGGCCACCATGCCGCCCACATAGGGGATGAGCTGTAATTGCTACTAATATATATATATATTATATATATATATATATATATATATATAGGAATGTGTCAGCTAGCAATCTGTAGAACTTGAGTGTCAAACGTTTTTGTGATGGCCAGTAGTAATATTTTTCAGCAAGTGGCAGGCCAGAGTGCTGAGGGCACATGAGGAAAATAGGGTAGAATCTCAGAGGGGCCATACAAATAGTTGAATTATACATTATCAGTTACAAACATCACAGAAAACAAATAAAGCTGTAAAATGACCAATTCGACCTTTTATTCTCAATTGTATTGTTTTTGGACAAGGCTTCGAGGGTCATTTCTGGCCCGCGTGCTGGCTTTTTGACACACCTGCTGTAGAACTAGTCGCGGTTGCAGAAAGTATTAAATATTATACATTTCATTTCCTATTCTTGTAATATATTGCTTCTGTTGTCTCTTTTTCAGAGTTAGATGCTTGCAAGAGATGTTGTTTGGATGTAAACAACATTTGCTTGCCGCTGATTCTTGAGGAAACGAACTCTTTTCAGCTGCTCTCAGATGGAATACCTTGCCTATACGGAATCTGCAATGCAGACGTTAGCATCATCTGTATAGGCCTATCACATTTCTGGTCATTCTCTCTGTACTCTACTTTCTGTTAGTGATCCTCAACATGATTCAAATCCTTTTGAGGAGCAGACCACTACTACAGGAAACATGCTTTGAACAAATGTTCGGGTAAATTGGTTACTTTGAAGACGCCTTTTCCTGATTCGATGTCTGATTTAGCTGACAACTGTGCTTGCTTTCACTGTGGCAGGATATCGAATTTATTTAAAATATGTAGTTATTATGTTTCTAGGGAGAATGCTTGACTATTTCGCGTAACCCGATGGCAAGATTATGGGCGCTTTTTGATTTCACTTCGGCATCAGCGTTTGGTAAGAAAGATGCTTCCTGCAACAAAGTTGAATTTCCAGTTATAATGAAGTGTGATGTAAATATCCAGACTTTCTCAGGACCACGTAAAAGCCTCATTGAGAGACCAGCATATTCACTGACCATAGCTATATTAAATTAAGTCACTATAGCTTAGTTGTTTTGAATGTTTTTGGAGCCAGGTCAGGTAGGTCAAATCAATGTCATAATCCAGGTAGGTCAAGCTTAGGTCAGAATCCAGGTAGGTCAAGCTGAAGTCAGAATACAGGTTGCTCAAACTGAGGTCAAGCTGAGGAGGCAGTATAGTATGATTGTGAATATCATTGATATGGTGGTCTTGAGGTAGTATTCTTTGTAGTTGTTGTTGCTTTTGTCTTTGAACATCGGTCGTTCTGTGCTTGTGCAGGTTTTCATTAATGTATCCATTTAACTTTGTAGAATTCATTGCATTTCCTTTCTGCTGTTCTTCTTGCAGTCAAGTTTATGCGAAGCAATATTGTCGTTACGATTATGATACTTTCACTCATCGTCTGGGTTCCTCTGAGCTGTTTTGTCAGCTATTTGGTAGGTTGATTCATTTAACCTCATGTGAACATTTCATTGTTTTCTTTTTTAAACCATTTGGGCTGTACACAATTAATAAATTCCATCGGTAACTCATCAAAATATCTTGCTTATGTTCTTGTTAAACATTCGACAATGAATTATTTCTTTTTCACCTTTGCTGCAGACTCTCTTATCAGAAACTGCCATGTAGTCTGCTCTTCATATGCAGTTTCCTTGTGGGCACTTTGCCACGGTTTTGCTTTTAACCCACCGTGTGATCTGTAATAGTCTGTAGGATTACTGCATGATCGACTCTTTTCTAATTTACATTAAGAGCCATGTAACTGACCGTCACCTGCCTTACTACACAGGCTGATAAAAATAGTCACTGGATATTCAGTGTACCACCAATGTCATCAGCTAGCCCCTCTTTGGGTGCTGGTTATATGTTCTCCCTGCCGTCTTGACCATGTTCTTCAGAGCGCTTATATAGATACTTTCCAAGGTATTCAGGAGCCCTCATGGCCCAACCTCGGCAGAAAAGAGCAGTGTTCAGATGAGTGTAGAAATTACATGCAGAATCTCTGTCTAAGACGAGGTGCTTCTGGGCGCCTTCAAGTGCAAATTCTTGGAAGCTTTGTACAATTTCTTTCGCTTGCCTACATATTTGTGATGTTAGGTTATCTCTGATCTGTGGCATAGAGCAAGAAATAACCTTCATATATTTCGCACAATGCACTGATGCCATGGCAGCTGGACTGAGTTCATATTCATGACGTTCTTGAAACTTCTGTCATCTACTCCTTGAGGGGAACGTTCAATTGACCCCCTCTTCCACCCTGGACAGTTGCCCCCCCCCCCCCAGACAGTTGGCCCCAACAATTGCCCTCCGGACAAAAGCCACCTGAACTAGGACAAATGCCCATGCCAACAAACCAAGAGATAGGGGCTCTATAATGATAATGCATGTCACTTAAGCTCATAATAAAGTTTGTTAGCGACTGCATTTAAAGGCAGATAATAATACATATCACTGACTTTCAGTATTTATACATCTATGAAGAGAACGAGAAATTCTTAAGTTAACTTATCCTTTGGCTGAGTTGTGTATTAAATTCACACCAGTGAATTAACCCAATTACGTAGATTATTGCCTCGCATTGTGTCCTTCATGCCATGATGATTAATTGCTTATTTTCTTGTTTAAAGCAAATTTGGATTGATGAAAAATATATTTCCCATTCAATTTTTTCATTGAGGGGCTTTTGTCCATAGGGCAAATGTTTAACGCAAAATCGGGCAGGGCAATTGTCCAGGGCAAATGTCCTACACTTGTTGCTTGTTTGTGAAATATATCGTGTGCTGTTGATGTCATCATTGCTACTAGCCAGCAGCAAATGTCTATTTGTTAAGATAAGCTCAGGTTTCATCTAATTAAGATGGGTCGATTTTTGGTAAAAGAGAGATTTTCGCTTTTAGGACAGGAGAGCCTACAGAGAAACGGAGGCACTTATTAATGAACTAGTAGAGGTAAGGATGACTCCTATTTGTGTTAAATCTGGTTATTGATTTGTTTTAGCCATTCTAGTCTTATCAGCATGCACTGATTACATCAACGTTATGCATAGGACTTATGAAGCCCATATGAGATTTGTTGGTTCCATTTGAACTTCACATGTTCTATCATATCATGGATACATGTATTCATGAGGTGTGTCAAGATGGCGACAGAGTAACTCGAAACTGTCGTTACTAGCAGAGGAAAACAGCAAGTTGAATCATCGGGTAAATGATATGGAAAATATCAACAGGCTAAACAACCTAGTCGTCTACGGTTTGCCTGAGACCTCTCCTACTCCAAACTCATCAACAGGGATAGTTGGGCAGCAAATCAACATGGAACCAACCCGCGATGTCGCAGCTGTGGCATTAGACCTATGTTGAAATCAACTGTGTCTGCAAATTGACAGGAATGACATAGCCTACGCTCACAGGGCTCCCCGAGGACTGGGAAAGGAAAGCAGTACCCAATTCTGATCAGCTTCACCTTGCATCGAGCTCATGACCAGGTTTATTCTGCGAGAAAGTCCCTGCGCTCATCATAATCATATCCTAATCAAGTCTACATCAACGAACACCTGACGAAAACAAATGCTCACATCTACACACTCACCAGGAAAATGGTCCGGGAAAAGAAGTATCACTCCACCTGGTCGTCGGGTGGTCTTATCTACGTTCGGAAGACAGACTCTTCATCAGAGAAGCCAAAGCGGGTGATCTCGATTACCGATGTAGACCAACCATGCATGGACTAACTCTCATCCACTAACAAAGAGCTTCCTAGTGAGACATCTCTTGCTTTTAGTTTATTAATAAGCCAGGTATAGGCTACTTATTTACTTTTATTTAAAATTCATTGGTTGTGAATATTTGATTACTATTCTACGAATTTACGTCATGCTCCGTGTCTACGACCCCGTCTATTTGGTGACCCATTCGTTGTCAATTATACGCGAATGACCAGTTTGGACAAATGCAGCTTATGTAGGAGCTCTAAATCTGCTGTCTATAGTTTAATTCAATGCTCTGCATGCAAAAACTGTTATCACGAAAAGTGTTGCTTAACTACACCGCTGAATTCTAGGGATCTTAGATCTTGGTACTGTCGTATCTGTATTGAGTCATCTTTACCATTTAACCGTATTGTAGATGAAGATATTTTTAACAATTGTATTGGTGGACTTGCAGACACCACAACCACAGTAGGCTCATATAAAATTATACAAAGCCTGAAACTCAATTATTTTAATGAGGACCAAATGGATAAACCCTTAATAAACAATCCTCACCCAGATCCGGATAATAATTACTACATGAGTAGACCAGTGAATAAAGGTTATACCACTCCTTCTCAATTAGCTTCGAAATGAGGATCAGCCATGCATGCCTGTTCGTTCATGCACATCAACTGTAGAAGTATCTCACCTAAACTCACCGACATACAGCTCATGTACAAATTGCCTGTTGGGATTCTAGCAGTGACCGAAACATGGCTGGAGGCCACCTTATCGGACACAGTACAGATTGAAGGATATAATTCTATACATAAACCCAGGGAAAGTGGTCATGGAGGTGGTGTAGGAATTTATGTTAAGAAAGAAATAGGCTTCCATCCATTTTCTCCACTCAACCATAACTCCTCACACAGTACCTACAAGAGCTTATTCATAAGAATTCCACGTCAGAAAACCACAGACCTTATAATAGGGGTTATATACCGACCACCCGGTCAAAATCTGGAACTATTTATTGATGAATTTAACCAACTATTATCTGAATTAACTGAAACAAAGAAGGAAGTAATTTTAATGGGCGACTATAATGTTGATCTACTCAAATCAAGCACGCTGATCATGCAATGACAAGCGGCTTCCTTGATTGTATTTCTTCTTACCACTTTCTGCCTGCTATACTACAAACCACAAGGATTACTGATACTACCTCAACGTTAATCGATAATATTTTCACAAATATCTGGCCTAGAATTGTGTATTCATCCATTATTGTTACTGATATTTCGGATCATTTGCCAATTATTGCCTGGTACTCAATGGGGGTGACAAAGATTGACAAACTGGAATCAACCACAACCAGGTTCGTAAATGATCAATCCATGGATAAATTCGGAATGCTCCTGTCGCAATTAAATTTTGATTCAGTCTCAGATATATGTATAGGAAGAGACCCCAATAAAGCTTATGAAACCTTCCTCGACATGTATACGGATGCGTACAACTTGGCCTTCCCTCTGAAACAAGTCAATAAACGCAGTTGTAGCTCTTATGACCATCCTTGGATGACAAATGGATTACTTAAATCGTGCAGGCAAAAGAATAAACTGTACCTAAAATATATAAAAAATCCAGACCAGATAAATAAAAATAGGTTCATTGCATATAGAAATAAATTTAAAACAATCAAAATTAGATCTGAATGTAACTATTATGCTACCGAATTTTCAAAATATAAATGTGACATTAAAAAGACTTGGAACATTATAAAAACTATAGTTAACTCGAAAATGGGGATGCGGGAATTGAATCTTTTACCATAAATGGTCAGATGATCACTGACAGTGAGCTTATGGCTGAGAAGTTTAATAATTACTTTACTGGCATTGCTAAAAATCTATCTGAAAAAATTCCAGATCCTACTTGCTCCTTCATGAAGCATTTAAAACCCCCACCTGTTAATTCCTTTGCAGTTACTCCCAACATCACCAGAAGAGTTACTGGAGATTAACCAATCTCTCAAACTCTCACATAGTTCTGGACCGGACCAACTTGATCCAAGTATAGTCGGACCACTTCTGCCCTTTATAGCAACCCCGTTAGCAGATATAATTAACTGTTCATTATTAACAGGAGTAGTACCTAGTGAAACGAAAGGATCTACGGTTACACCAATATTCAAGCTGGGAAATAGAGATGATTTTACAAATTATAGACCTATATCCATATTGCCCTACTTCTCTAAATTACTTGAAAAAGTTATGTACCACAGACTATATAGCTATACATTTCCAAAATAAATATCCTCCACCCTCTGCAACATGGATTTAGACCAGGCCATACAACATCTATGTCTCTCATAAACATGCAGGATAAGATAACTCAAGCCATTGATAATAATGATTACTCTATAGGAATTTTTCTAGATTTAGCCGAAGCATTTGATACCGTAAATCATAGTATACTAATAAAAAATTGGAAAATTATGGAATCCGAGGTATCCCTCTTTCATGATTTAAGGATTATCTTAGTCATCGGCAGCAACAAGTTAGATGGAATGGCATAAAATCTATATTTAAATTAATAAAATATGGGGTACCACAAGGCTTCATACTAGGTCCTCTGTTATTCCTGATATACATCAACGATCTTCCTAACATATCCTCTGTTCTTCACTTCGTTCTTTTTGCGGACGATTCAAATGTTTTTTTATCTCATAAATCCTATGACGAACTATTTAGAATACTTAATCAGGAACTTGCACTAGTATCGGATTGGTTTAAGGCAAATAAATTATCCCTCAATCTGACAAAAACAACATATCTTTATCTGCTCCCATAGGAAATCAATACCACCGCAGAAGGGAAAGGTTCAAATTGATAATATTGACATTCCACAAGTAAAATCCGTGAAATTCCTTGGAGTATATGTAGATCAACACATTACTTGAAACGAACACATTGAACAAATTGCACTAAAAATTGCAAAAAACGTAGGGATATTGAAACGAATATCTTATCTACTATCTACAAATATTATGCTTACATTATACTATTCCATGATATATCCCTACATTTCGTATTGTAATATGATTTGGGCCTCATATTATGATTGTTGACTACTAAGAATACAAATCCTACAAAAGAAGATAATTAGATTAATAGCCGGATCCCCCTATAATTATCATACAAAGCAATTATTTGATAAGTTTGGCATTCTAAAACTTACACAAATTAGGCAACTCCAGATCAGTGAATTTATGTATAGGTACACTTAACAATAAATTACCTAGCTCGCTGGCTAATCTTTACAACCTAACCTCAGACATGCACTCCTACAACACGAGAATTCTAACCTCATACAGAAGTGAATTTGTTCGTACTAACTCCTGTAAATTTTGAATTAGATGTTCCGGACCATAAGAATGGCATAAAATACCTCAGCGCCTTCACAATATTCCAAACTTAAAGTCTTTCAAGCATCTCTTGAGAACATGGATTACTGAGCAGGACGTTTAATTGGATTCCTACATTGCTTATTATGTTTAAATGTGTTTATTATGTTTGCTTCTGTTTAACTCTGTTATTATATAGTGAAGTTTCATTGTCAATCCTTAGTTGTTTTTCCTTGTGTACATATAGGTGGCCCTACCTAGCGGGACCACGGTCCCTTCTGGGTCTCCTCTTGTCTCCACCGAAATGTTAAACATGCATATTGTCAGTTGATGTATCTTGTATTTTGGAGCAATAAAACTGATGGTTATGGTTATGATTATATGATATCATATTTCAAGTCCACATGTTGGTTTCTATCACATATCCATGCTTTTGAGAAATAGAAGTCCAAGACTGAGGGAGCTTGAATCTTTAAATACAGGCCTATGATTAACCAAATCCTATGCTTATTTAGGAACCTTAAAAATAGCAATAATAATGGTAATAATAAAAATAATTATATCCAGTGTTGTATCATCCGGTTGGCATAGGGGTCCTTCTGAATTAACTTTCTTTTAGCATGCTTTGAGCCTCGACCATCAGCCAGAGGTTATTCCATTACATTGCGTTACATTACATCAAGCCATATGATCATAATAATTATAATATAAACAACGCCGATTTATAAGGCACCGTAAACAAGGCCCTAACTACTACTAGGACGCCTTACACCCTAAAACGAAAGTCAGCAGTACGGGCAAGCCATGGAAAACAGAAACAACATTTTTGCTCACAAGTGGAAACGCCTCAACTGTGCAATTGCAGTTGTACTGCAGAGCAATTGTGCATGAAGGACTTGCTCAAGGTCCCTACACAGTGACCGTCGAACGAAGGTCGAACCCGTTCACTCAGCGCACACGGAACGCTACGGGCCAATAGCTCTAACCAATCGGCCACCATGCCACAATGTGTTTGGAAGAATAAAATATAATAATGCCTTTGAATATTGGTGAAGTGTCACACTATGTTTTATGTTGTTTGTTATGTTTAGGATGAGTTGGATAAGTATGATGATTCTGGTCGAACTAGTCCACCAAAAGGACAACAGGCTGACGCACGACAGGTGAGTTAGACTTTTCTTAAATGGCTCATCTACTTGAGCTTTCGTTTCTACTTGCTCGTAGCATGTTTGAAAGAGATAAGTACAATAGCCCATGTACCATTTTATGTATGATGTAGAATCAGTAATTTCTCGAATATCTATGCATTTGGAAAGTTGAGTTGTTGCATTGTATATGTCGCTGTCTTTTACATGCATGTATATAGAAATCACTCACTTACGTATCCTACGTGTAGTGGATAACGTAAAACTTCAGGATATACCCGTCTGTAGGCTGGACTTTGTATCTGCTTCCAATCTGTTATTTATGAAACTTCTGCTAATTTGGAAAGACCTTTGTTGGCAAAAGATGTTTAAAAGTTATGAATCTAAACAGGTGTGCTCTGAAACCTTTCAGCTCTATTGTACTATACAGACATGCTAATTGATCAGGACATTTACTTCTCAAAATTGGATCTGCTTCTCCCATATGTTATTTTAGTTAGGGGTTTACTTAATTCATTGTGACCACTGAGTGTTCCCTGATGTGTATAGTAGTCACTGATGCATATTGAGCATTATGATCATTTTGATACACAGAATTAGGCATTTGCCTATGTCCTCGACGCTATATATATAATTATATGATCTCTAGTGAATGGATTTGTTTCCAGTTGCCTAGTTTCCAGTTGCCTAGTTTGTTATAACTTGTTTCTTACTGGTATCAGTAAGCCAAACATACTGAAGTTGTAGAGAAATCAGAACTCATCGATTTGAGCCAAATTGGAGAAATGAAAAACAATGTTTTATGTTGTTTTTTGTTTTGTTTTGATGGATTGGGTCAGGCTCAACCTGCTCCTCATCCAGCTTCTAGTCAAATAACAGGACGAGTAGTTGAACAACAAGTGAGTGCAACTTTTCTTCAATGGTTCAACTACTTGAGCTATCATTTCTACTGCTTGTAGCATGATTGAAAGAGGTCAGCATATTTTCCATGTGCCTTTTGATGTTTATCTTCCACCATCGAGAGTCTATTCGTTCAGTGTCTGCGATCGGCGTTGACAGTTGTCAGCTCTACTCATTGGCACAACTCGGCCCAGAGACTCTGAACACCCGTGCCATCGATCAGCTGTTGACGGGAATCTGTTGGTTGGTTCCACGCTTGTGCATGGGCCCACCACTGATTACACAAATTCAATCATAACTAGTAAATGCATCATCAGAGACCTAAGTACTATAATAGACAAACTAGCTCATACTAACTTCAAGTACCATATGCCTGCACTTACTGCCCCTCCTCTTTGTATGTATTTTAATTGCTGTTTTTCTCATTCCTCCTCCTTTTTCTGCTACTCCTCCTGCTGATCCTCCTCTACCTTTTCTCCTCCTTCGTCGTTTCCTCCTCCATCTAATAATTTCTGTTCCTGCTCCTCCTGCAGTTCTTTCTCTCCCTGTTATGTTTCCTCTTCTTCCTCCTCCATTTCGTCCTCATCCTCCAGCTTTCCGTAATGGATCAGCTTTTACTTCTCAAAATTAGATTGGGCTTCACCCATAGGTTATTTTAGTGTGGGGTTTATTTAATTCGATGTGACCACTGAGTGGTCCCTGATGAGTATAGTAGTAGATAGATATAGATATAGTCGATAGGTTCGATAAGTCTATAAGTTCTGGATTTTCTACAGCTTCAGTATGTTTGACTTACTGATACCAGTAAGAAGCAAGTTATAGTAAACTATATATATAAATATATATAAAATATATATATAAATATATATAAAATCCAGAACTTATCGACTTGAGCCACATTGGAGAAATGAAAAACAATGTTTTATATTGGTTTTTTGTTTGTTTGATGGATTGGATCAGGATCATCCTGCTCATTATCCAGCTTCTAGTCCACCAAGAGGACGACGAGTAGGTGAACAACCAGTGAGTTCAACTTTTCTTTAATGATTCAACTACTTGAGCTTTCGTTTCTATTTGATTGTAGCATGTTTGATAGAGGTCAGCTTATTTGCCCATATACCATTTGATGTTTATCTTCCAACAATGAAACTCTACTCATTGACAACGTCCTGTGTCTGCGATCGGCGTTGGCCAATTGTCGCTCTACTCTACTCATTGATGCAACTTGAACCAGAGACTCTGAACAGCCTGATCTGTCAGCAGTCGACGGGAATCCTTTGGTTGGTTCCACGCTTGTGCGTGGGCCCACCACTGATTACTGTTTTCAGCTTACTGTTTATAGTTATAGTTGCTAATAGATATATTTTTACTTGCTAACTGGAATTTAACATCATTGTGGCCAGCGCAGAGAACGCCACTGAGTAGATATCTGAAGGTGCACTATATAAATATTTGATTGCATTTGATTACCGTATATTATGTTCACTGTGTCATGCAGATTGCCTACTAATGCCTAGATTACTATGACTTGCTCCTTTCTGATATCAGTAAGTCAAACACATACTGAAGCTGCAGAGAGTTCAGAATTCGTTGGCTAAAGCCATTTTCAGGATAATGAATTAATTTCAAATTGAGTCTCACAGTTTAGAAACTGTGAGTTCTGGCGAACACAATACTAAAATTCAGTTCTTATTCCCAATATGTATCATTTGTAAACAAGGTCATCTATTATCTTTGTCTAGTCAAACATCAATCAAGAAATGTTCTTGGTGAACCAGCAGTTTCCGTTACTGGACCAACTTCTTGTAACTCTCTCCCTGTGTCTTTGCACTCTACGTAGTCACTTGTATCATTTCATCTCAACTTAAAACCTAGCTCTTTCAAATTGCGTGACCACTATAGACTGCCTCTCTGTCTTGCGGATTTAGTTTCTGGATATTGATCTGATCACGAGGTTGGTGTGCCATCGGTTGATGCCTAGTGCTTTAGAGACCGACACAATAGAAGTTATTTATCATATATTAGAAGACTGATTAATAAGTTACATTGAATTAGTCATTGCCTTTATGCGAAAATGTAATCTGACGCCTTTCCTTGTTGCTTTGTTGCAAGTGTGCAGTCGTGGATTCAGAACCTGCTGCAATAGATGGTGTTTTGTGACTTGGAAAGTTCCTTATACACAATTGCAGAATGTGCCCTGATCTGTTATCAATCAGTCTTTAGTTTAAGAGGAAATAGGGTGTCAGATGGGTCAGACTTAGTACTCAACACTCAACCCCAATCATTCATTGACTCTAATGAGATGTTCTTCTTCATTGCTCTCTATTTCTCTTTGGAGCAATGACTCTATAAAGTCCATTGGGGAGAAACTAAAATTCGTCTTAATGGTGTTGTAGTTAGGCAGTTCCAAGAATGTTCGTTGTTCTGCTGTTGAATATGCTAAATTCTATACTCAGAAATTATGCAATATTAGGTAGGCCTATTGTAAAAAAAGCTCTTAGTAACTGTGCCACTTTTATTCTTTATTGCATTATTAATTTATTATTACATTATTAATTTATTAGATTACAGAATTTGGTTCATGGCAACATTTCTTTTTTGGCCGGTTTTAGCTGAATCTTTTAAAAAAAACTTTGCATACCAAATTTGTTTTGTGTGCTGCAGGAAAAAAGGAGGGAGTATATCAGAGCAGCAGTTGAGGTAAGGTTTTTTATTTTTGTATTGCATGAGGCCTGAAAGTAATGCTTTCATGGCACTGGGTGCCATTTCTTGGAGTTTGTACTAGTTTTGTGTGCTTCTATTGAACTATTAATTATTGTACATTTATCAAGACACTTAGCATATTGCTTTTCATGTATCTTTCAAGAGTGCTGCATGCAACTATTTTCTGATATAAGCAAATTATTTGATAAATTTATGCTTTGGTACATATTCTGTTCTCATTATTTTTTATTATTGTCATTATTAGTAATTGCTTGTGTATCGCCCCTATGTCTATTGCAAAAGGCTTCATCTGTCAGCTCATCAGAACCATGATCTGATGTATATTCAGACATTTGGTGATCGACATATTATCTAACCCTGAAAATCTGACCTGAATCTGAATGCTTTTAGAGTCTTTCAAAATTTGCTGAGTGAATGGGAAAATTTTTAATGCAGACTGAAAAGAGATAAGTTTTCATAATGTTGCTAGATAAGTTTTTATAATGCCTCTAAGATGCAACCTTCCAAAATCATACACTAGATCATTTGCTTGACTAGTCTTACTGTCTTTTCATTTTGTTGTAGAACTCAGCTGGGAGGCGTTCTCCTAAATCTTAATGGTTTAGATTTCAACTGGCTGTATATTCGGTGGGCGCTTTGTATTTGAATTGACAATTTGTGCTGAAGAAAATCCATCTCATTGTGGGGTAGAACGAACAATAGACTATGTTAAAAACTACTCTCAAGAGACTATGTTAAAAACTACTTTCAAGAGGCTATGTTAAAAACTACTCTCAAGAGACTATGTTAAAAACTACTCTCAAGAGATTATGTTAAAAACTACTCTCAAGAGACTATGTTAAAAACTACTCTTTCTAGGTGTTAGGCACTGATGTTTCAAGAAAATCTTAAATATTAAATGTTGGAAAATTTCAGTTTGTTTATAGTGAGTGAACTCTGCAGCTATTGTATTAATTTTACAAAACTGTCACACTGTACATTATGAATAATGAATAAATATTATGAGATTTACTAGACGTGCGTCAATACTTTATTGATCAGAGGCAAAGCATTACATGTATAATGATTTATATATATTTTTGCTTTTATAATATTATATTTCTAGATGTTCTTCCAGAGTAATGTTTTCTATTATCATTTTGGAGTCACCTGCATCTATTGATTGCCATGCGACATCGGTCATTATGTGAGGGGTCAGTTCTCATTATCAATGACTGAAGCGCATCACATAATGACCAATTTGAGGTGACATCAGCCATTGTGTGTGGGCATGGTGTCCTTTGAATTTCTATTCAGCCTCCTGATACTATTCTCTCATGCTCATTCTCTTCCTCCCACTCCTCATTCTCCTGCACCTCATTTTCACTGTGCTCCTACTCCTCATTCTCCTACTCTTCCTTGTCAGTTTCCTCCTCTTTATGCTGCTCCTCATTATCTTTTTTCTCCTGCTCCTCGTTCTCAGGCTCTTCCTCCTCATTATCATTTTCTTCGTCCTGCTCCTCGTTCTCCTCATTCTCCTACTCTTCTTCCTGCTCTTCATTCTCCTGCTCTACTTCCTCCTCATTCTCCTCCTCATTCCTCTCCACTTCTAGTTACTCCTCATTTCTCTCCTGTTCTTCCTCATTCCCTCCTCTTCTTCACTCTCCTCCTCTTCCTCCTCACTCTCCTCCTCTTCATCTTCTCCCTACTCCTCTTTCCCCTCCTTTTTTCCCTACTTCTCATTGCTCTCCTCTTCCTCCTCTTCTTCCTCATTATCCTCCTCTTCCTTCTCATTCCCCTCCTCGTCCTCTTCAATCTGCTCCTCGTCCTCCTTTTTTCCCTCCTCTTCCCCCTACTTCTCATTCTCTTCCTTCTCATTCCCCTCCTATTATTCCTCATTCTTTTCATTTCTCTTCTTACTCATTCTCCTCCTCTTCCTCATTCTATTCCTCTTCTCCATACTCGTCATTCTCCTTTTCCTTCTTATTCTCTTCCTCCTCATTCTCCTCCTCTTCCTCCTCATTCTCCTCCTCTTCCTTCTCATTCCCCTCCTATTATTCCTCATTCTTTTCATTTCTCTTCTTACTCATTCTCCTCCTCTTCCTCATTCTATTCCTCTTCTCCATACTCGTCATCATTCTCCTCCTCTTCTCCTCCTCATTCTCCTCCTCTTCCTTCTCATTCCCCTCCTATTATTCCTCATTCTTGTCATTTCTC